>JAHWFP010233901.1:36986-72094 GCA_023313725.1 Lithobius niger | reverse complement strand
AACTTCGTATGAATAATTAGATTGTTGATACGAGGACAGTTATTCCACTATGTAGCAATTGTGTTTTTACCTTATTTTTTTATTTTTTGTAATTTTTTTTTTTCTCCTTGAACTATGTAGGAATTGTGTTTTTATCTTGTTTTAATCTATGTAGGTAACTATCAATTTTTAATGTGGGAAGAGTATGAGTGACAGCTTTGTATTTATATTATTATAAAATAGCACCCAGTTTTGCCATTTGGCCGATTATGCAAAAACCATTAGTGATACACAAAAACGGTTGGGATAAAAGTTGTTTGAAATAATGTAACCTACAATTTCATTTCACATCTTTTATGGTTATCGAGAAAAATGGATTTTAGGCAATTTTTTTGCCAATTTTTGGCTAATTTAATGTTAACAGACGTTTCAATTTATCAACCTATAACTTTCAACTGTTGCTGCGTCGTTTCTACTTCAGGTGGATGGCTCCAATTAGATTCATTCGAAAGGTGGGAGTGATTTCTTTGCAACAATGGTCGTTGAAAGGGTCTACGACTGTTAAGAACTGAGCAACGCGGTTTTACTAGGGGCTGGTATCACAGTCGTCGTTGGACATTTCGCTCATTCATAACTTTCAACTGGTGCTGAGACGTTTCTTATTTAGGCAGACAACTTCAATTAGATTCATTCAAAAGGCGGAAATGTATTTTTTGCGACAATGGTAGTTGAAAGGGTTTACGATTGTTAGGACCGAGCTACGCCCGTGTTATTAGGGGCTGGTGCAACAGTCACCATTGGACTTTTCGCTCATTTACTACTTTCAAATGGTGCTGAAACGTTTCTAATTCAGGTATATCCTTTCAACTACCCTTGTTGCAAAGAACACATCCTACCTTTTGTATGAAACTAATTGGAGTCATCTACCTAAAATACACACGTCACAATAGCAGTTGACAGTTGAAAAGGAGCTAAAAATCCAACGATGACTGTACTACCAGCCCCTAGTAAAACGGGAGTAGCTCGGTTCCTCACAGTCGTAGTCCGTTTCAACGACCCTTGTTGCAAAAATGACATTCCCACCCCTCTTATGAATCTAATTGGAGTCATCTAAAAATTATAAACTATATACAGGGTGGTCCAAAAGTCGGGCCTACCTGAATATATCCTAAATGGTGTCAGATATCCTGAAAACAAGTTTATAGTAATAATAAGTAAACAGCGGGGATTCAGATGAGTGTAAAGACGATGACCTTGAAGACCTCCATCAAGGTCATCGCGTTGCTAACTTCTAAAGGAAGCACCGTAGACCATCAGTGCAAATTTGAAAGTTGTAGGTAATCATTGAAAACTGCCAACCCAAGAAACAGAATGGAAATCCATGTAGAAACGCTAGAGTTATGTGCAAAATACCCTTTTTGCACATAAACTTCACTGCAAGAGCTACTTGTCAAGCAGTGAAGCAAATGGAAAGATTAGAAGGCAGTGACCAGCTAGCATCTCCGGTGTGTTGTACACAGTTATCCCAACGCTGTTTATTTCATGTTTGTTTGTTGTTTTACGGGTATTAGCCAGTTTTGTGTATTTGATTGCGTGAAATTTGAACACTGTTTCTGTCACCATTTTATTGTTCAGAACCAACGGGTGTGGTATGTGGTCAGACATGTTATTAGTGGATTCTAAACAAATAACATGGGCGTACATAACTGTAACGAACTTGTAAATAAATTAATTGTAAATAACTTTGTAAACAACTACAAAAGCTGCAAACTTGCAACTTGAAGGCTGTTTTCGTAACCTCTACTATTGAGTCAGAAATGGAGGATTAATTTTGACCAACAAAGAGGGGGGGGGGTTAAGGGGCCAACTTGGACCATCACGTTTGTGTGGAATAAAAATAAGATGGAAATCAATCAAGAAGGTGCTCGAAATGGTGTCCCATCTCATTGCGGCATGCTTGTCCCTGTGACGTTGTGGAATGTAGTACCCGTTCGAATGTTGCTGCTGGGATGGCTCTACATGTTGCACGTATCCGCTCCTTTAGGTCTTCAGCTGTTGTTGTGGGGGTTTCATACACTTGGGTTTTAACGTGGCCCCACAGGAAAAAGTCCAGCGGAGTTAAATCTGGTGATCGAGCAGGCCAAGCCGTTGGGCCAGCTCGACCGATCCACTGTCCTGGGAACAAAGCGTCCAACCGCTGTCGCACAGTTCTACGGAAATGGGGTGGGGCTCCATCAAGTTGGTACCAAATTGCCTGCACCGTCGCTAGTGGCAGGTTGTCCATAACGTCAGTTACAACGTCATCTACAATGAGTTCAAGGTAGCGTTCCCCATTTATAGTTCCATCGTAGAATACTGGGCCAATGATGTGGCCATTTAGGATCCCACACCAGACATTAAACCGCCATTGTTCCTGATGTCGGGCTTCTCGCAACCAGTGAGGATTCTCGTCTGCCCAGTAGTGCACATTGTGCGTATTCACGTGTCCATCCCGTGTGAATTGCGCCTCGTCCGTCCAAAATACATGATTAAAAAATAAAGGGTCAGCAGTAGTTCTTCCCAAGAACCAATCGCAGTACTGCAAACGGGGGTCATAATCTGTTGCTCGCAGCGCCTGATGAAGATGAACATGGTATGGATGGAAACTGTTCCTCTTCAGGACACGTAGGACAGACTGATGACTGATGTCAAGTGCCCTTCCAACTGCACGACTACTGGTATGCGGGTTTTCGGCTACTGCTGCGAGAACCATCACACTATTGTTGTCGTCTGTTGCAATTCGAGGCCGACCTGTTCGAGGACAGGCTACAATGCTGCCCGTTTCCAGGAAACGAGCAAGTGTCCTGTTGAACGTTCGTATTGTTGGATGCCTTTGTTGAGAATGCCGTTCTGCATAAATTCGAAGAGCTTCACGAACATTTTCGTGGGCCAAACCATAGCACACGATCATGTCCACGAGTTCTGCATTGGCGTAGGCTGCCATCTGAAATTACAGTGTTCTGTGTATCTGGCTGAAATATGCTAAAGTACAGTTAATTATTTACTCATCAGCCTAACTGAGAGTACCTGAAGTACGGCTGAACTGCGCTGAAGATTTAATGTCTCATCAGCCTAACTGAGAGTAGTTGAATTATGGCTGAAGTGTGCTGAAGTGTAGTTCTTATTTCTTAATCAGCCTTAGGGATGGGTCATTATTAATGGCGACCGGGGACGGGGGGGGGGGGAAGAGGTATGGAGCTGGATTGACTTCGGGACCGACAGAATTTCGACCCCCCCCCCTTCCACGAGACTGACTAAAATCTTGACCAGCTCCCTATTAACTCAAGATACAAAACAAAACTCTGTTCCTTTTCATTCCCCAGGAAATACGTGTAAAAAAGAGGGAAGGTTTCGTATTCCTTCTTAGGCTATCCATCGATGATATCTGTAGTCAACTCTAATTAGTAGATGTGAAAAATGTGCCGTGACAGTTTTTAAAGAAAGAACAAGGCTGATTACAAATAATATAATGTTCCCAAAAACATTGAAAGAATCATATTCCAATGATGAATGTGCCATTGGAGCTTAACCTTTAATTTCCCCTCTAGTTTGTTTACATCTTCTCTAACTTCCATCCCTTTGCCAGAGACTAACACTTCATGACCTCTTACAAAGACTAGACGAAAGAACTCCCCCCCCCCTCCCCCAATTACAAAATGACTGCATGGATCCAAATTGGGAGTAGTTGAATTCCGGCTGAGATGTGCTGCAGCTCAGTTTTTTTTCGAGCTTCTCCAGCAGTGTGCGGTGTGCTTCACTGCTTGACAAGTAGCTCTTTCAGTGAAGTCTATGTGCAAAAAGGGTATTTTGCACATAACTCTGGCGTTTCTACATGGATTTCCATTCTGTTTCTTGGGTTGGCAGTTTTTAATGAATACCTACAACTTTCAAATTTGCACTGATGGTCTATGGTGCTTCCTTTAGAAGTTAACAACGCGATGACCTTGATGGAGGTCTTCAAGGTCGTCGTCTTTACACTCATCTGAATCCCCGCTGTTTACTCATTATTACTATAAACTTGTTTTCAGGATATTTGACACCATTTAGGATATATTCAGGTAGGCCCGACTTTTGGACAACCCTGTATAATTATAAATTATAAACTCCACAATAGAAGTTGAAAGTTAAAAATGAGTGAAAAATCCAACCGGTGACTGTGATCCCAGCCCCTAGTAAAACGGGCATAGCTTGGTTTTTAACAGTCGTAGACCCTTTCAACGACCCTTGTTTCAAGGAATACTTTCTCCCTTTGGATTGTAGCTAGTTATTCATGTAAGTAAATTACACACGTCACAGTAGCAGTTGGAAGTTGAAAACGAACAAAAATTCCAACGGAGACTGTGATACCTACCCCTAGTAAAACGGGCGTCGCTCGGTTCTTAACAGTGGTAGACCCTTTCAACGGACCTTGTTGCAAAAGAGACATCCCACCTTTCGAATGAATCTAATTGGAGCCATCCACCTGAAATAGAAACGACGCTGTTGAAAGTCGTAAGTTGACAAATTGAGACGTCTGTTAGCATTAAATTAGCCAAAAAATGGCCGAAAATGGCCGAAAATCCATTTTTCTCAAAAACTATAAGCCGATATAAAAAAAATGTATGGGAATGACATTGTAGATTACATTATTCCAATCCACTTTTATCTCACCCGCTTTGTGTGTCATTAACGGTTCTTGCATAATTGGCCAAATGGCAAAACTGGACACCTTTTTGGCCACCATCTTTACTGCGTAATACATTAAATGTGTATTGCCAAGGTGGCAACAAGTGGAAGACTATTCCTTGGTATGTAAACAACAACTCCCAAGTGAAAAATAATAGTTGGCAAAATGTGCACGCTTTTTTTTTTAAACTGCTTCCTGAATACCGACTAAGGCAGAAATCTATAGGGTAGTTGCTTGTTTCGTGATGAGTCTTGAATAAAGTAGAAACCAAAATAATTTTTTAAAGGTTGACAGTCAGTGAAATTTTTGGGTGGAATTTTGATTTTAACTGTAATTAATAATTTTCCTAAATTAATGCAATATTCTGTCACAACGTCTGTATCCAAGAGTTTCAGTTAGCATCTCAATTTTTACATGTGGGTGAAAAGAGATTCCTACTGTTACACATCCAGTAAATACTTGAATTTCTTTTGTCACCTCAAACTTGTGCAGGCTTATCTTTATCTTGTTGGCACTGGTGTTTCATTTGTTTATTACAGAATTCAACACTATTCTTCGGATATCTCGTCTATGAAAAATATTTCTTAAAATAGTTATGTCCTTCTATAACAGTGTATTGTTGGAACAAACTGCCAAGACCCTCTGTGATAATCCGTCAACAACTTCCCTCTTCTGTGTACCATGGTAGTTACCGCTGTAAGACTACACTTTCGCAGAAGTTTTCTGTAAACGTAAAACTATAGCTTACATTTCTGCATAATTTTAACCAAAGCGTCAAATGTTATACGTGTATTTAATTCTAACCCCCGAAGGAAGTTTATTTCTGTGATTGGAGCACTCAATAGGTTTAATCAATTTGGGAAGTTTGTGTGATGTCCACACACAAAATTGTCACACACACTTATCAACCACAGTTTCGGCATTGGGTTGACAAACTTCGTAATGCTTTTACCGTCACGGATATTCAGTGCCCTTTGCAGCTAGCGCAACGACTGGCTCCAAATATGAACTCCTCAGTGAATAAGGTGTAATTGTCACTGATCTTTTCAACAAGTCACACTCAGGAGACCACTAGCCTCCAGAAATAATAATAATAATGATAATAATTTATTCAGCAAACAAGATAAAGCACAAAGCTTCAAGAGCTCGTATGCACTGAAGGACAATACAAACAAAAACAATATGAATAACATACATATAACAGATCATTAACTCAATTTAGTCTTAATTGTAAAAATGTATGCACAGGGTGAATTGCTATGTGAATAAAAGTTACACTTAGATAATTCCCAATATCCATTTTTTGTCATGTTTTCGCATCTTTTAGCACTGGTAATATTTCTTAAAGGGATGGAATTTTGTTGAATAAAGATGGAACAACATAAGACATCACTCTTTTACCGTATGGATTTCTTCAAGGTTGAGTCTACCTGGCAGCTGGAGGTCTGCCAAGGTATTCTGTCGGGGGCTCTATAGCTACTTCGATTTCCGCTGCTAAGAGCGACTTGTCTACCAATTTTCATGCTTTTTCCCAATCTGCAAGACTTGGTTGGTCATGCCTTACGAGAACGCTAAGGGTGAGAGGGTTTTAGCGGCCTTGAGGATTCCTGGAGGGTGCTCTGTAGCTAGTTCAATATATACTGCTAAGAGTGACTTGTGTTTCAAATTTAATCCTTTTAACTCGATCAGCAAGAATTTGTTGGTCAAGCCTGATGGAAGGGGAATAGGGTGACGCTGTGGGGGCCTAAGGCGATATCTGAAGGGTGCTGTATAGCTACTTAGATTTGCCCTGCTTAGAGTGACTTCTGTACCAATTTCAAGCTTTCAGCTCGATCTGCAAGAATTGTTTAGTCAATGATCATGCCTTTGGGGAATGTTGAGAAGGACAGTGGGTATCTGAGGGGGCTCTACAACTAGTTCGATAAGATAAGATAAGATTTATTCTCAAATGGAGAAAATGAACTCAAACAGGCATAACCAGATGCCAATAACAGTGGTCCAAATAGTTTAAAGCTAAGGGTTACAAAATATGCACAAAAGTAGTACTAAACGGTAACTACAAACGAGATTAAAACGTTTCAATTGCAGAAAGAGAGAAAAAAAAGAGAAAAAAAATATGTGCCAACAAAAGGCACATAATGGTCTGAATAAAACCTTAAAAACACTGCAAGAACCCCCCCCCCCCCCTAACCGAGATCAACATTCTTCAACCTTCGCTTGAAGACCACAAGTTACATGGCAAGCACAACATTCCGGTGCAACACGTTCCAAGGGTGAACTACCAGGCATGAAAAGAAAAACTTACAACAGTCCAAATTAAAGTGCTCCACAACCAATTTTAATGGGTGATGATGAATACGGTCATATGATCTGAGCTAAAAAAAAAACGGTTCCTATACCGAGACAGGTCGCCTTGTAACAGGACGAAAGTAAAATTTAGATCAACCCTCAACCTGCGTAGTTCATGGAAATTTAGGTCGAAGTTAAGTCTCTCACGATAGGAAAGGTTTCGTACACCGTGACGTGCAGTGGCCTAGTAAAACCTTGAATGAACGGATTCAATTAGCTTGATGATATCCTTCACAAGACATGGTGAACTAACAGGGCTGACATACTCCAATAAAGGACGCACGTACACCTTAAAGGCCCAAAGGAGAGTCTACCTGTCACTAGACTTTAAAAATTCCCTTATCATTACTGCGCTTTTGGCTATTTTAACAACATGGTAACAGTGATGGGAAAACTTAAGATCAGGAGCAAGCCACACCCCAAGGTCTTTTACGGATTTAATAGGTTTTAACACTGTATCAAAGAGGGAGAAGTTTAAGTGGAGATTACGGTAACCGATATGATCCAGAGAGTTACGTGAGAAGAAACGGTAACAAATTGGAACTTATATGAATAGCCTAATGCTTATAAACGTTCAAGCGTACAGAACAGAACATAAGACAACTATTTTAAAATAAGTGATAAAAGAAAACCCATGTAAAGTGTAGTTTATGGTGATCGTATACTTTGCAGAAAAGAGTGTCAGGAATATTTCTACCTCTGCATTTGTTACATTTCAAACAGCAGCATTCGACCGGAATTAAGGCAGTTTACTATAAGGTTTGACCTAAACCGCCCATGTTTATAGCCGAAAATTTGACGCTTCATATCTCCAATGTCTGTGAATATTTTTTGATAAAATTTGGTATGCAAGCTGTGTTGGAAACGGTTAACCAGCATACCAAAATTCATTAAAATCCGCCGAAGCAAATCGTTGATCTGGACCTGAGCTGAAACCATGAAATTCGTTTTTGGCTTGTTCTTGTAGTCACGGCACATTTTTACTACGCTCATTTATTGCTCTGTAGATGTACCCTTACCATAGGGCTTTATCTAATTGTTTACGTAATTCTTGGGTTAGGGAACCATAAGGCCCTATCTAAATGTTCAAGTAGTTCATGAAAAGGGATTGATCTCTTTATATTGTTTTAACTACAACAATGCCTATCAGCAAACGCCAATCGCAAGCAAGCATTATTGATAAAAATACAAAACATTAAACTAAGCTTATGTAAACTGCATGATACACCAAAGTTGCACAATAATTAGAAACAAAAAAAGATCCCTCATTTGGTACTTAGGTAAGGTTTAACTGATCCAAATTCAAAACTGCAAAGGAACACAAACAAACTTTCCTGTAAGCGTATATATATACTGCAGTGTTGTTATACTGTTTAGTCCGCGTGAAGCCTTACAGCTATATCGACTATTATACACGTGAATACAATTAAAGCCACAGCACAAGTTTCAAAACTTTTCATGCCCAAAAAAGGAAGCATAATGTAAGGCTACACACTCGATTACTTTCTTGGTAATTTTTCATTATCCTACAGTCACGTGATCTACTTTCTATTCATCGCCCGCTGGTGATAAATATATCATTTTTCAAGACTTTGCCAGGCATGGAATTTCAAAGACATTTTCAGGCTTTCTACGACTCTCACGAACCCTGAATTAACTGTAGAGCTGTGTTAGCGCGCTAAAACGATTAGATTTAAACATTTTCTTGAGATGTCGTTTAGCCAAGTAGAATACACCAATCATTAGGTCATATATCGTGCGTACAAGTAAAAATGTTAAAAAACATTTTACTACTGTAGTTAGGTTTCACGTGTACTAAACAGTACGCAACAGGAGTATCTCAAACCTTTCACGAAAGTTTATTTGTCTTCCTTTGCATCGGTTAAACATTACCTTACGTCTCAAACGAGTTCGTTTTTTCCCCCTAATACATGAAGGTATTAGCTGGTTTTCTCATTTGTTATCGTCCATCTAAATTGTGGTAAAGCCCAATCAGCTTCTGAGTACAATTAAATTACGTCTGTAGGCCTAACTTACATTTAAACCGAGCGATTTGGTTGGTTATTGTTAAGACGTACCAAATTGGCCGTCGCCATTAAGGTATTTGTGTGACAGTTTGTGTGACAACAGGGCTAATGACCATATGTTGGAATTTCCAGTTCCTGGCATTTTGGTTGTGTGCAAGCTTGGGACTGGTGACAACCTGTTAGCCCGAATCCGGTGGATAGTGTGCAACTCGGTTACGGAAGTTGCTGAAGAGAGGTTCGCTTGGTTACCGAGATTTGTAACAGCCGTGAGTGCTGCCAAAATCCGCACTTCGACTGGCGCTAGGCCAGGAGCAACATCACCATTTCGGACCATTTATTTTGAAATGTTTTTGTTAATTTTGTAAGCCGTTTGCCTTGCATTAAATGTGAGTTGTATTTAGAAACGTGTTTGCGTTTATGCATTAAAATGGTAGTAGATCGGTTCACGTAAATTAACCTCAACACGTGGTATTCAGAGCGTTTTTTTTTCGCAATAACGTAAATATGGCAAACTTAAACCTAACGTTCCTTCAAAATTTTAACCCTCTCGTATGCAGTCATGCTCGTATGCAGTTTCAAGACAGCACGACTTACTTCACAACTACTGACGGAGGATGAAGCCATGCCAGAACGTCAAGGTAAACCAATGAGGATACACGACGGCAATTTCAAGATGTTTCCTGGTTTCTTCGAAATAACAGCAAGTATACGTTAAGTGCAGTCGAAGTCGTACCAAACAGTAATAATGGTATTTAAAAGTCAGTGTTTATACATTGAAAAATCGTAGTATTTCCGCCAGAAATAATTTAAAGGGATTGCAGTAGAACTAGTTGACATAGAACAGTGTACCTAGAAAGAAAGAGAACTCGTAAAGCCTAAGAAGTGTACAGTGATATTATTTAAAAATGGCAGATTTAAGTCAAAAGATGAATAGTCTTTCAAATATCCAGTTATTAGACGGCAATAATTTCGCATCTTAGTCAAGTCGTGTAGAAGCTCTCCTAAAGCAACAAGGCATTTGGGGTTTAGTCATGACAGGAAAAGCAAAACCAACCGACGATAAAGAGTTAGCCAAATGGGAATTAGCAAATGAAAAAGCCACAGGGTTGATAACTTTAAGTGTCGATCTGCAAAATTCAAATTCCTAGAAACTTGACAGAAGCTTATATGATTTGGCAACACTTGAAGAATAGGTACGAACACTCAAATGTGTTACGTTATCTAGCGTTAAGAAGAAAGCTGCACGATTTACGTAAAACTGACGACATGTCCGTAGCTGAATTTCTAGGACAAATTGGTGCATTATTTCAAAGTATAGCCGATACTGGAAAAATAATCGATGACGAAGAAAAAGCATGCTATATAATTCTAGGCTTGCCTGCAAGTTATGATAATTTAGTCACGAGTTACTTGGCACCCCTTAAGAAGACTGATAGCCTAAAGTCTGAGGATATTGAATATTTATTGATCATGCACGAGTCGAAAGAAATTGCGTATACCCATACTAAACCTGTTTTAGAATCGACGTACTTCACGACACCAAAGACGCGACAAGTACAAGGCGGAGTATCATGCTATAGATGCGGCGGCGCCAGGCACAAAAATCCAGCCTGCGGCACCCCTGCGCCCCCCCCCCCAAGAGCAATTTCGTGGAAGAGGACGTGCCCGTTCCAGATGGCGTGGATCGCGACGGAATGCTAGCCGTCAAACGCCAGAAAGTAAGGCAAATATTGCGTGTTTCACATACACGAAGTTTGTTGGAATAAAAACATACGCAACTAAGACAGGTTTCAATCTTAAAAATGCACCTATTATAGACTCGGGAACAGTCCGTCATTGCGTAAGAAATGAAAATTGGTTTCATACTATATACGAAATACCAGTTGAAAACGTAAAATGTGCAACTAAAGCAACTACAGTGTCAACAAAAATAGAAGGTATCGTAAAAATAAGTTCAAATGGTATAAATTTATCAATGGAGAAAACACTGTTTTTACCTGAATTTGATGTGAATCTCTTTTCTGTGGGACAGGCAATGAGATCATGGTTAAGAATTACCTTTGACAATGATGTGTGTGAAATAATCCATAAGCAATCTGGCAAGCTTGTAGCAACTGCTCAGTATATCGCAGGTTTATTTGTCATTAGCAATCCAAATATTGTAGGCAATCCAGAAGTAGTGATAAATGCTCCAAACAACGTTTTATCTCTGGAAAATGACAGTTACATTAAAATGAACCAAACTAGTGTTACGCCAGTTAAGCAAGAAATTAAAATGCATGAAGATTTCCGTACCACAACTGACCAAGACCAAGACTTAAATCAAGGTCAGGTGCGAGTTTTTTCAAAAATCCAGAATAAGCAAGAAAAACTGCCTGAAAAATGCCAAAACAGTTCTCAAATGAATAAGCAAACCGAATTATGGCATAAAAGATTTATGCACGTCTCCCCACTCACCTTGAAAAAGATTGCAAAGTCAAGAGCACTAAGAGGTTTATCTAGGCAATCCGCCATTAAGCCAAAAAATAACGCATGTTCTGCTTGTCTCCAAGGAAACAGCAAAACAAAGCCATTTAAGACTGTTGCATCCAATCCTACTGTTGAAAGACTTAGTTTATTGTACTCTGACGTAGTCGGTCCCTTTCCGACGCCAACAATGGCAGGCTCCCGTTAGTTCGTTACATTCATTGATTGTAGAAGTCGTTTTGTGCAAGAAGCGTTCATGAAATCAAAAGATCAAGTTTTTGATAAATTCGTTGAATATCAATTAAAAGATGAAGCTGCCACAGGGTGTAAAATTAAGACCTTCATGTCCGATCATGGGACAGAGTATCAAAACTCCAAGATGGCCGAATTCATGATTCAAAATGGCATTAAGTATCAGTTTTCACCACCCTACTCAGCGTCCAGCAATGGAATTTCGGAACGGCTCAACTTGACAATCATGAACCTTGTTAAGGCAACGTTAGTGCAAGCAAAACTTCCCACAAAGTTTTGGGGAGAAATGGTGAACACAGCAGTATTCATTCGTAATCATTGCACAACTATCAGAAATCGTAATAAAACTCCTAGGCAAATATGGGAAAATACGAAAGTTAAGCCAACTGTAAAATATTTTAAAGCAATCGGTTGTTTGTGTTTTGCCTTAAAACCGCTACTAAAAAGATCAAAACTCTATGCAAGAGGAGTACCCTGTATAATGCTTGGCTATGACCAACAATCACGTGCATACAGACTCTATGACATTGATAACTGCAAGGTAATAGTAAGCAGAAACGTTGATTTTCAAGAGGAAGTGCTAGGTGCATCAAGACTGTTCAAAAACAATGTAGAAAAATGCGGCATTGAGTTAGACTCGATCATTGTTGATCTTTCCTACAATCCAACGTCTGTAGAGGATGAGGCTGGTCAGGTCGCACCACTCAATGCAAGCCCAGGCAAAGAAGCTCCAGGAAGTTCAGCAGCGACCCCCATTCAAGTCCATCGGCCCCACACTCCAGTGACCGGACATAGGCCTCGGACTCCACTGACTGTACAGCAGACCCCAAGGCAGCACACTCCGATGGAACGGCCAGTACCTACACCTGCTCAAGTACCAGAAGCAATAATTACAAGAGCCAGAGCTAGACGTGAAGGCGTAACTACACCTGAATTAAGCTACGGAACTTCGTCAGAGGGGGAGATTCACAGTAATGCAGCTGTTGCCGACGTTCCTCAGCAAGAGTCCACTGAAGAAGATGAAGACTATATACTCGCATTGTGTGCTATGCCGAACGAGCCGAAAAATGTGAAAGAAGCCATGTCCAGCCCAGATGCGAATCAATGGCGTATTGCTATGAATGATGAATATGGTTCGCTTATAGCAAACGGGAATTGGGAACTCGTCGACCTCCCTTCAGGTGCCCGCACTATAGGAAGCAAGTGGGTACTGAAAATAAAAAGGACGGAGACAGGTGAAGTGGAGCGCTATAAAGCAAGGCTAGTGGCCCAAGGATTTGACCAAAAATATGGTACAGAATATTACGAAGCTTACTTACCAACCGCGGGACTACCTACCGTACGCCTGCTCTTAGCCGTAGCAGTCCAGAACAATTATTTCGTGGACCAATTCGACGTTAAATCCGCATACTTGAACGGCTACTTGGAAGGCGGAGAAGAAATTTATATGGCCAAGCCAGAAGGTTTTAAAGAGCCTGGACATGAAGACAAAGTTTGCAAAATAATACGCAGTCTCTACGGGCTCAAACAATCCGGGCGAAGATGAAGTATTCATTTCGCCGAACAAATGATTAAGCACGGCATGAAACGTAGATCTTATAATTTTCATCGTTTATGCTGATGACGTAGCTGCAATCACATCAAGTCACAAGATGCGGCAGCTAGCTAAGAAGATATTAACTTCAAGTTTTGACATAAGGCCTTTAGGCCCTATAAACTTTATGCTTGGGATCAAGTTTTCAAAAACTTCTGATGGGGCAATGCTGCTTAACCAAACCACGTACATAAACAAGGTTCTGGCTAAGTTTGGCATGCAAGATTGTGTTCCTGTCACGACCCCAATCGTTACTGCAGGTCAACAAACAAACGAGGGCACTGAATGCCCAAACAAAATACCACTAAGGGAATTGGTGGGTTCGATTTCATATATAGCGAACGGCACATGACCTGACATAGCGTATGCTGTGAATAACCTTGCTCAGCGTGCGTCTGCTCCCACGCGAGAAGACTGGTTGGCAGGCAAGAGGATTCTTCGTTACCTCCAAGGGACGAAAGACCAGAGCCTCGTGATGCGTCCCGACCATACACGTCTGAAAATTTTCACAGATGCGAGCCATGCAAGCGACCCTGCCACAAGGAGGTCTACCACAGGAGTTCTAGCAACGTATGGAAATGTTCCCTTCTTATGGAGGTCCAACCTGCAAAGAACCGTTTCGCTTTCCACCATGGAAAGCGAATATAAAGCCATTTCGCAAGGTGTCCAAGAGTGCCTTTGAACGCGTGAACTTTTGTTGGAAACTGGCATAATTGGTCTTGAAGACAAGAAGCCCGTTACCTTGTGCACCGACTGACAGAGTGCGCGGTCTCACGCCGTTAGCTACATAGAGAAGGGTCGCACCAAGCATATAGATATCATCTATCACCATGTGCGCGAGAAAATTGAGGACAAAAGTGTCAACATTGAATATGTGCCAACGAAGTTAAATCCTTCTGACATACTGACAAAACCACAGTCGGGAGTCAGATACAACTTTTTGTCTAATTTAATGTGTGTTTCTCGTTGCAGATAATAGCCCTGTTTTCAGAGGGGGATTTGTTAAGACGTACCAAATTGGCCGTCGCCATTAAGGTATTTGTGTGACAGTTTGTGTGACAACGGGGCTAATGACCATGTGTTGGAATTCCCAGTTCCTGGTGTTTTGGTTGTGTGCAAGCTTGGGACTGGTGACAACCTGTTAGCCCGAATCCGGTGGATGGTGTACAACTCGGTAACGGAAGTTGCTGAAGAGAGGTTCCCTTGGTTACCGAGATTTGTAACAGCCGTGAGGGCTGCCAAAATCCGCACTTCGACTGGCGCTAGGCCAGGAGCAACATCACCTCTTCGGACCATTTATTTTGAAATGTTTTTGTTAATTTTGTAAGCCGTTTGCCTTGCATTAAATGTGAGTTGTATTTAGAAACGTGTTTGCGTTTATGCGTTAAAATGGTAGTAGATCGGTTCACGTAAATTAACCTCAACAGTTATCTTGTCAACATATCCCTAAGTTAAACTTACTAATTCGTCCAGTTCCTGGTCAAAGTTGTAGCTTGTCCCCAATGGGGAGGGGGGGGGATGATCAAGACAACGAATTGAGTAGACGGGGCCAATGGAAGAACTAATTGAACGAAAGCAGAAAAACGCTAAATTGTACAGAGTTGGACGTAAAGTATAAGATCTAAAATAAGTGAAACAAGAAACCCTATGCAAAGTGTTGGGGGGGGGGGAGTCTGGGAAAATCCAGAGGCTGAAGTGGGGAACTGGACAATGGAACAATGGGACCTAATTCAGTGAACGCACACAAGGGCTTAGACATACAGGATATAAAGAAAACAAATTCTTTAAATAAGTGGTACAGAAAACTATATAGAGTTTGCATTGGGGGGATATGAAGTAAGGATACCTGGACAACAGAATAATGATAACGTTTTGAATAAATGCACAAAAAAAAGCTAAGGTTATACAGAGCAGGACACAAAGTAAAAATTTTTTAAATAGGTAAATCAAGAAAATACATGAAAAGTGTGGTTCTAACATAAATTATAAACGAGGTCATGGTGTTCGGCTCTGGAATTGCTTATACTTTGCCACTTATGCAGCGCAATTTATATTAATAAAAAATATAGAACAATTGGTAGCAAGTCTTACCAATGTGTTAAGAAGAAAGTTGTTCTGATTGCTATTTGACGAGATCAGAAATCTCTGTATTGTTGAGAGTATTATTGTCTATAGACAAATCATGAGGACTCCTGACCCACTAGCTTAGTAAAGAGAAGCCATAAGTTATAGTTTAGTTACGAACTGAAAACTTAAAAAGACGTGCACTGCACTAATCCTTTGCTTCATCATTTGACTGAGCAGTTTTGGTGCAGAAATGTCTCTTCAGCAGCATAAGAGTTGAAGAATGAAATATCTTTCAACGAAATGAGAGGACGCCAAAAAAGCGAACTTTAACGAGCGATTTGGTATTATTTAAAAACTTTCCTATAGTTTCCGGTTGTTACCGATAATCCAATGCTGTCACAATATTTAGATTGGAGACTTTTTATAGCGAAGCTACGAGAATTCCATTGCCTTAACAATACAACCGCTTTGTTCTGATTATTCATCCATTGTAGAGGTTTGGGGGAGCGGGCGACCCTAACGTGGTAATACTAAAGTGTGGGGATGGCTCAATGTACGAAACTCAATAATTAAGAAGACATTTTGGTTGGGTTCAATATTTGATGTTTCAATGTAAGATTTTACACAAAGCTTCGCCTGCCACGACTTAACCAAACAAGTTCATAATAATTGTTAATGTGATGAATAAATACAAATGAATAAAAGGGACATGATGACTGAAGTGTGGAGGACTGGGGAAATTGGGGAGGAAAGACAATAATTTCTAATTAAAAAGCCAAAGATTACTTACGGAAGATTGGGGTGGAATGGGGGCTTGGAATGTAATATTATTGTATTACCTAAATTAACAATGCGTTGGCAAGGCAATGCACATGCTTAACAATTGATGTGATTTCAGAATACATAACAATACTGTGAGTGAGTTTTAATAATAGAGGCAGGGCACACTTAAGATCGTCATCCAAGCTCAGCTCAAGGGAATCAAGATGCTGGGTCATCAGTCCCAGCATCAAGTCGTCCAATAATGACGTTGGCAGGAGCTGAGTCAGGATGAGTCACTACAGAATCCCCCCTCCCTGAGACAAAAGTGCAGCAGCTCCGTATGATGCTGATGTATTCTTTAAACTTGTTTTCTGCAAACTTGTACTTGGAAATGGTAGAACAGACTCGGGACCCAAAAATAACGACATGGAAAAAAGAGAAAATACGCAATATTACACTTAATAAGTCGATCCCGGTTAAAGGAAACGGAATGGTTTTCAAAAGCTCTAACTTATTAGTTGCCCATCCCTAAATGTGGCGAGGGACAACTGTAAGACCTTACAATTAAACTTACAATATAATTCTGTTCCACCTAGATCCCGGTAAATATTGGTACGGAGAGATCCTTCCCAAAATCTAGGATTTTTAATAAATCAGACAGCGTTTATATTTAGATTGTCAAACAGCCAGTGAGTTTAAGGGTTTACGGACATTTTTTATTTAAAATAGTGACTTGAGTTATTATGATACTCCTTAACGCATACGTCCGTCACGACTCAAAGTTCAGTGCTAAATGCAGAGACTAAATTATAGTCCATGTGGTAAGGTCGACCAAATTAGCTGGCTGCTGAGCCCAAACGCGTCTCAACAAGAAATACTTTAAAAAGTATCAAGTATAGTTTAAAAAAGTAACATCTTCAATTAAATTAGATTGAAGGAAAAGAAAAAGGTCTGTCAAAGGTTCGGTTTTACCTGAGAAAATTAATGCTGATAAAAAATGAGCGCTGGTTCAAGTCAAGTATTTAATGAAAACGTGAGGATATATTTAAAACTGAATTAAATTCTGTTCAACGATCATCATATTAATGACAAGAAATACTGATGCAATTACAAAATAACTATGTTTGATTCGCACACTTAAAATAGCAGTCGCTAACTATTTACAAGAAAATCGTGTGCAATCCAGATTATAAGTATATAAACTCATGGTTAGCGATGTTGCTAAGCAACGGCGTCGCGCTCACGTGATACCATTGTTGACGTCAACGCCTTCGTTCTATCAGAGCAGGGAGATGTACCCGATTTGAAACAAACGAAGATGAAGTGCCCGCTTGTTTTATTTTGCTTATTTTCAGGTAAGTAGACGTTATCAAGTAGGCTGGAAGGTTGAAATTGACTTGTTAATGTTCATAGTTTTAAGTCATGCAAAGATTATGACCCGATTGCTTTATTATCTTTTAGAAACTGGATGCCAAAAAAAAAAAAAACCCGAATGCTACAAAAATAGTGCGCCTGTTTTTAAAGATGGCAGCCTCCACGACCGCCGGGATTTTTACATAAACCGTTCCGAGCGACAATATTCACAGCTTTATAAGGGGTGAACAGTGTTAAAGCATCAAATTAAAATTTGTTAAATTGTTTGTTAATGAATGTTGAATGTGTGGATTGTATTTGTTTTCTTTTAAATACGAAATTGTATAACCTACCAGGGGAAAGAAAAAAAAAGGCATGCATTAGCACGTTAATAGTATAGGCAACATCAATTATTATTTTTAATAATCACGTTGCTTAACGCATGTTTTTATTTTTTTGCGGTTGAGTGAAAAGGCGTTTTCGAAGGTAACCTGAGAAATTCGACCCGATTTTTAAGGGAGAAAAACACGAAACTGCAAACAATTATTACGGAATAAAATTCGTAGTTAATTAAACTTAATTGTTGCGGTGTAAAGTTTTTTTTTTAAGGCTAATATACACTTCTTTGGAATAAGTGGAAACAAATGTCACAACCAAGTTTCAACTTTAATTTGTTGGTTCAATGAAAATATTTAAATATCGTGTGCAAGTTAGAATATAATTAAAATCTAACCTAAATGTTAATTGCACGGTTTACCCACCTTGTTATTGAATTTTTTGCACAGTTTTTGCATGATACAATAAAACACCAAAATAATTCTGTGGTTCTTTAGAAGTTTACAGTGGACAACCTGCCGAAGACCCAGGAATGGTAATTTTATAGCATCCAAACTTAAATTTGGGTTGGATTTATGGTGCTATAAACATTTTACAGTGCCCAAAAAAAGTGTGATTACTTCGCAACGAAGCGGACGCATGTTTTTTTAATCACTGAAGATCTGACGAATGAAGATAAATTTAGATTTTAAACTTCAGGAGTGTATGAATATTTCCATTCGACAAGTGGTGGACAATATTTAAAATTGTAGTAAATCCAGAGTAGAAATTGTATCTTGTGGCTAGGGTTTGTACATGTGAGCGGCAGCTTAGGGTTTAGAAGACCAGGAAAGGTTCTCAGCTATCTAGAAATTTTCTGCGAAATTTTAGAAATTTCATGTTGAATAATCAACTCAAAATTATAAAACAGTGACATGGACATTGCACAAAAATTGCCCCAACACAACAACACTTGAACTCTTTAAGTTGCCAATAGGCCTAGGAAAGGATTGCTACAATTTGTGCATAACTAGGATAGTTAAATTATGCATGCAAACACTTGTCTAGCCTAGGTAAATAACTATCATTTCTTTTTTCTTTAAATCGCATTCTGAGTTACAAACGTTGCAAATGTTGGATGATATGGGCATACCAAAAATTTGAGATACAACAATCTTTGTAAAGTTTGAAACGTTGTCCAAAATTAACGTCTGCTGTTGTCAATGGTGTAACTAAGCAGTAAATCAACTTTTCATCTAGAAACAAATCATTGGTTTCCAAGACTAGATAAAATGAAACTCTCTTAAGATTGGTAAGCATTTCTGAATAGTTTTAGCAGTTAATATTTTACAACTTAGACACTTAGACACTTAGAGGCAAAAAAGTTTACCTCTTCCTAACAGTCAACATGTTACAAAAACAAAATTGCGTCCAGTTTTGTTCATTCTGGTTACTCATTTAAAGAAGTGATATCCTACTTCCAAATTGTACAATCTTAGTTATTAAGCAGATTTCCATAGTTTTGCATCAAAATTTATTGAGAATAAAATAAAGATTTAAAATTCAATTATAAAAAGCTGTCCATTGGTGACTGTCGGGATAAATTAAGAAAAGTACCGCGTAAAATAAAAAGTTTAAATCACTAAGGTTAGGGAAAAAATTGAACTTTGCACTTCTCTGCACTAAATGAGGTTAGTAAATTTTGCTAAAATCGCAAAATCACGTTTGGGTGGTGGAGGGTTTCCAGCGGGGCTTCTAGCTCAAGTGCCTATATCACCTAAGTGCTTACGGATCCGGCTTGGGCTTCCCCACTAAACTGCTGGTTAGGTTCGTGGTTCCACACTCAATGACTTCATTAGCTATACAGCCGCTTATCACTGGCACAGGCCGATGTCAGTAGAACCTTAAATACGGTTCCTCCTTTACAAAATGATGCGTTTGGTATCAACAGTTGACACACTCCTCCTGCTGCCAAATAGGTAATGGGTGATTTTAACCCGAACAGGGACCATTACTACTCTTCCCGGTACATAAAGAAATCATAGGGGACCTACCTTCGTCCAAATTCAAAAACTTGAGTTATTCATTTTAGTGATCGGGTTTAATCAAAATGAGGGTTAATAGGGTACCTCACGATCTTGCTGCTACGGAGGCTATGCCTTGCAATCAAAAGGGTGATCCTATCTGTTATGGAAAGGGGGTCCAAAAAGAATACAGCTGTAAACTAATCGTCCAAAGTGACATTAGTAGCAAAACGAAAAATGGAGTTTAATTGGTTACCTTGCGCGAGTTAACACTAAGACCAAGGCGACCTAAAAGAAGAAAAATTACCTTGCGCGAGTTAACACTTAAGACCAAGGTAAAAACAAAAGGAACCTTGCACGAGTTAACACTTAAGACCAAGGTAAAAAAAAAGGCATTGCTTCCCAGCAAAAACTCCAGAATTAAGTTTTCCAAGTTAATAAAGAGACACAGATCTGATCAACGCGAGTTAACACTGTAGACTTGAAAGGTTCTGTGTCAAATTAAAAACATAACGGGTTTTTCACAATTTACAGCATTCGTTCATAGCAGTAAAATTGAGAAATAATACTGCCCTACTATCAAGTCTCCTCACTATGAATTAACCGTAAATTGCCCGCATTTTCAACGGTTAGCATTAATACCATTTTCATCAAGCTAATTAGGTTCACTTAGCTGTAGCTTCTGGTGGGATCAAAAATTTACAAAAAGGAATTGTGGGCTCTAAAGAAGTGGCACAAATTTATACTGGTGTTTGACCAGGCCACTTGTAATGGATGAAAATCAAATTTTGAAAGCTAATGAACATAAAACATGCAAATGAGCTGAACGAAATAAAATAAAATAACTTTAACACTGTTTTTCCAAATTATTCAAATGAGTCACCAATCTAGATATTGAAATGTTTCCCTTGGCAGTTAGACTGGCAATAAAAAGTAGAAATATCAGACAAATTGGCACCTTTTAAACTGAAAGAGTCTGGAATTACATAGTTAAGTGAATTCACCAGGTATTTCGTCAATAACAGGTCTTAAGTTTGTAATATGTTGGTAACCCTTTTGCAAGAGACCAGTTGAAACTTCGCGAACTCGATAAACTTGAGGAGAAATTTTCTCCGCAATTTCATACGGTCCTACAATTTTCTTTGTAGTTTAGCCGCGAAATAACTATGCTTGTGTGACAAATAATGACTTTTACCCAACTTTTATCACCAACTTCGAATTCCAGAGGTTTAGGAATACCAGCATTTACCTTAGCATATTCATAAGCTCGATCAGAATGTCTAATCTACCGTAATCTCTCCAAAGTTTTACGCAAATTACTAGTTAGTGTAGCAGCCCAAAGAGGTAGTGGCTGATCTAAAGTGTCTTGAATGGGAGGGTCTGTTCCTATATTTTTCTCTCGGCCGAAATTTAAGAAAGAAGGGGTGTAGCCAGTTCTCGAATCAACCGAGCTGTTTATAGAAAGCATATATAAAGGAAGTTTCTCGTCCCAGTCACGTGGGTTATCGTGGCAAAATTGTGCGATCATCCTACCAATTTTTTTACACTGTAGCTCTGTTGGGCTGTTAGACGCTGGATGGTAAAGAGTAGTAACTGATTGTTTAATACCAAAACACGTGTAAAATTCCTTAGTAATTGAGCTAACCAGGGCGGCTCCATTATCACTCACCATGCGATGAGGTACCCCAAATATAGGGAAAACTAGATTAATTAACAGCGTGACAAGCTTTTTCGTATCAAACTTTTTACATGGGTAACAAAGGAGATATCAGGTGAACAAATCTGTTATTACCAGTACATTGCGATTCTTACGCAGACTCTTGGTCATTGGCAGAGACTGTTTCCAATCTAAATGGATTGTGTGGAAAGGATGGTTCAAAGGAATGGTTTGTAGTCTACCAAGGGTTCGTAAGCCATGGCCTTTATATTGTTGGCACAGATGGCATACCCGGACGAACCTATGGACCAATCTACTCATTCTTGGAAAGTACAACAATTTCTGAACTCGTGCCAAAGTTTTTCTGGCACCGAAATGTCCTCTCGTAACCGTACTATGGTTAAGATCCAACACTTGCCTTTGTAAATTTCTGGGAAGAAATAGCTTTAGATTGGCTGACTCAAGGGGGTCATGCACAAGGTCACAATATATTACACCTTGCTGGTCGTCATAGATGCATTTCGCTGAATATTTATCTAAAAATCTCTGAATTGCGACCGAAGCAGCTTTCCAAGGTTTTCCCTGCAAAGCTAATGCTAACGTGTTCATGAATTCGTCTCTCCGAGTTTCAGCCGCTATTATTTCAACCGTACTTTGAGCTACCTCAATATTGCAGTTAAAACAATCGTTGTTGAATACATAAAAAGGCTTGCTGAAATTGGGAATATGTACTTCCGTGAGGGGCAGATTCTGCGATCCTCATCGGGAGTGGTGACACCTTCAAACATCCGTGACATACTATCCGCTGGGGCGTTAAGTCTACCGGGTTGGAAAACTAACTTAGCGTCCAATGACGACAAGAATACCAGCCATCAGGCTATGCGCCCTCTGTTGTTCTTCTTGACGTCCATTAAAGTTAAAGGGTAGTGGTCTGTCACGCACAGTATGTCACTGCCTTCCACGAGATAGCGCCACTTTTTGAGGCCAAAAACAACTGATAGCATTTCACGTTCAGAGCAATTATAACGAGCCTCGGCCGAAGACAGTTTACGTGATGCCATATCAACTGTAACAGCATGGTCGTCGTTTGGTCCCTTTTGGCATAACAACCAACACCAGAGGCACTGGCATCTGAATACAATATCCATTGCTTGGTAGGATCGGGATGAACTAAAATTGGAGCATCTAATAAATAGCTCTTGATGTTATTAAATGCTTCATCCTCTCTGGGACCCCAAGACAAATGTTTTTGTTTGCTGTTTCGCAAGATGTCGGTCAATGCTGAAATCCTTTCAGCGAATCGAGGCACAAATCTTCAAAACCAACTTGCTAATCCTACAAATTTTCGTACTTCTTTCACAGTTTTTGGTGTTGGCCAAGACTGTAAAATCTGCACTTTTGCAGGATTTGCTTTTACACCATCGTCAGTGACCAAATAACCTAAAATGAGTAGTTCCTTAACCACAAACTCTGATTTTTTGAAGTTACCTGATAACCCTTCATTCACCATCATAGACAATGCTGCTTCCAGGCCAATCAGGTGCTCGTTCAAGAGCTTTTATCCGATCCCAAGCTCATCAACATAATCGATGCATCGTAGGTGACGTATCGGTTTGACGCACTGCGACATTGCACGACAGAAATTCGATCCGCTGTTCCTCATGCCGAATTGAGCACGAAGAGGAAGGTATTGGCCCTCAGTAGTGACAAATGACCCTATTTTGCCGCTCTCAGGGTCTAAGGGCACGTGCCAATATGCCATAGTTAGGTCCAAATTACTTCGGTATTTACATTTGTCGTATCGTGCAATGAGTGTATCAATGAGTGGTAGTGAGAATGGGTCACGCTGCACGTTTCTGTTGAGAGGGACATAATCCACCACCAAATGAGACGTTCCGTCCTTTTTCGGCATCAAAAACACGGGGCAGCAGTGTTCACTAAAACCAGGAACTATTACGCCTAGGTCAAGCATATTTTTAACATGCTCGGCAACCTTCTGTTTACCTAAATAGCTTAAAGGGTAGGGGTAGCAAGCTACAGGAGAGGCTCTGCGAGTATCTATCACCATTGGAGGGCAGTGTTTAAATTTTCCTACTCTTGTAGAAAATGCATGGCGATAAGTCACTAACAAAACAAAAAGTTGTTCCTTTTGATCCGAGTCCAAAATGTCAATTTTATTCACGGATCTTCTCCAGGGTGGGTTGTAGCTCTGCGTTGCCAATAATCGCACCTACAGTAGGAGGGAGCAAGCACAAGGGATTCCTACGGAGAGCATACACGTCGCATTTGAATGGATGCCAAAACCAATCATTTCTATTATAATTTAAAATCATCCCGGACCAAGTCAGAAAATCCACACCTAAAATTAGTATTTGGATGGCATCAGGCATCTCAATAAATGGGTAAACAAAAGAATGGGTTTTAATCTGAATGGGAATGATGAAAAACCCAGGGCAAATACCTCAGCGCCCATCAGCATATCTAACCCGATATTCCCGCTTTTTGAATTTAAAACCCAAATTAATCAAATCGTCATGTAAGCCCTCGTGCACAAAACTAAAGCTTGATCCACTGTCCAAAAGTGCATCGGCAATTTCATCCCCGATTCGCACACCAACATAGCCACAAGGGCTATTTTGGGGCTCCTCAGGACCCTTAACTATACGGGGAAGTCCAAGATAATCTATTTTTGGGACGCTCAGCCCTTATCCCTCTTGGTATTCGATGAGGGTCGTCAGGTAACTGGCCACCGTACCAATGATTTTGCAGCGACGGCACTGCAAAGCCAGATTGAAGTTGTCGCCTGATTATTTTGGGTAAGGGGGGGCATTTGGATTTAACCCCTGAGTTGTCTGTGAGAGCTGGCTCACATTAGTGTTGACAGTGTTTGAAGCCCAAGCTGGGCGAAGCTCAGAATGCTTCATCCAGCAATTTTTAGCTAAATGCCCCGATTTAAAGCATTCATTGCAAACTACTGCCTGTCTTCTAGCTTTGTCTAAACCAGAAAATAATGATTTAGGCTGAGTATTAAGCTGCTGATCGTTTTGTTTAGTATGAGCAGTGGTAACAGTTGCTGGGTGAGAACGAGCTAAATCTGCAACTAATTGAGGAATAGAAAAATTGCCTGCCCTACCAGCCTCAACTAGTTGTTTAGTTTGTGAACAGAAACTTATGTCATGATTAGCAGTGTTATGCAACTGACAAAATTTTCTCTCTGTTGCAGGTGCCGACGCTGCAGGTGAAGACACTACAGGGACCTGTACAGAATTGGCAGAACGGCGTTGATTGTTTACAGACACGTTCGGGTTAGACAAAGTAGGTATTTGTGCGTCAACGGATAAATTATGGCCAGTTTTTGAAGCTAGGTATGTTTCCATTCTTGTCGCGTAGTTGTAAAATTCGACCAAGTTTGAAAAATCCCTCAGACAAGCATAAGGCTGAAACCTTTCAGACAGATTTTCTTTGATGATTTCGATAAGTTCCTCAACAGAGTAACTATCGTCAAGTTGTAAAGTAATTGCCTCACATCTTCGGAAAAAAACTCTGGAAGTTTTCATCTGACCCCTGAACTGTCTGACGTAATGTTGCAACTAAACGCCTATTTTTAGAGGGAGGGTGAAAGGTGTTTTTAAAAGCTGCACGAAATTCCCTGTAAGATGAAAAGGGTGGGTGCTGGTAAAACCATCTATAAACTTCCTGTGTTAATGCTAAAGGAATGCAACAAGTTAAAAATTCCTCATCAGAATAACCTTTCACTCGCTTAATCTTAGACAGATCAGTCAGGAACACATATGCTGGAGTGGAAGATGCTAGCCCACTAAATTTAGGTAAATCTAAACCTTAACTTTAATGTCTGTTCCTCTGTTCACAGGTGATTCTGTAGAAAAGGAACATTACCCAAATTCTGATCAGTGCAGGTTGGAAAATTTGGTGGATTGAAATCTGAAAAAGGCTGGTCTTGAACATGCAAAGGATAAGTTTGAAACTGAGTGTAAGGTGGTAAAATTCGGTCAACTTTTAAAGGTTTAACCAAACTCTCATTTTTTTTTACCAATGTGCAACTCCATTACAGCCTTTGACATTTTTTCAACCTGATCCAATTACTTTCCAAAACCTCATATCTATCCTTACAAGACTTAGAGCACGAAACTCCTGAACTAGCTTTGCTACTGCAAGTACTCGAATGAGTTCAGGATGTATTTTTAATTTAGAGCCGTTACGCACCTCTAAATATAAGTTAACTTTTGACTGGCCTGGCAACACATTAGACTGGAACTCAACTGATTCAACAAGTTATTTAGGGATTCTTTGCTAAAGGAACCTTCTTAACAGTTAAAGATTTACCTTTTGGTCTACTATTTTCATTCATTTGTAACTATGGATCACTAAATGGAAGACCATCACCCAAAACATGCACTTCTGAAGGATCAGGTAAGCTTACAGCCTCAAGTGATGCTAAATTGATGTTTTCTGAACTTACGTTTTTAACCCAATCTTTGCATCTAATTTCCTGCTCTTTTTCAGTTGAGGAACTAGTAATACTCGAGGTTCTGCACAGCCGTGGCTTCTGAATGGGCACAACTTTGCCACACGATGGAGCAGGGTCAGTGACAAAACTTCTGCCGACAGACGCATAGGAGGAGTTACTGGTTCTCTTCTAGAATTCTTCAAGGGGTCTGAGTGGCGATGTTCAACCAAACTCCTGGCTAGGATTGATGGTAACGAATTTAGTAAAAACTTCAGCTGGTCTGACGACAAATTTGAAGTAAAATCGTCTAAATTCATTTCTTCTTCTCTAGAATTGATGGAAAACTGGTCAGACTCAAAACTTCTGGTAGTTGAAGAAGTTTTGCTTGGGAGATAACTTCCTTCAGACTCAGGTTGGCCAAGAATAATTGGTTCGCTTGAAAGCTGCTTTCTTCGAGGGAGTAAATGCTGAACAGGTGCAGAAAATGGCTCAGGTACACTACTAAATACTTCCTCTCGAATCTTCTTTTGTAAAAGCTTACGTCGAAAATCGTCATTTCTTTTAATATTAGCCTGTCTGCCTTCTTCATCCAACTGAGCTGCAGTTATCCTCTCCAATGGCTTACTACTGCTGGACCAGGACTGGTTGAAAACTGGAGTAAAATGAACTGGATTTGATGGAATTTTCTTACAAACTTTCCTTGTCGTCTGTCGTTTTTCAATGCTTTTGCTGCTTGAAACATGTGATGTTGAACCATAGACGGAATGAGCATCATTTTCCCTCCTTGGTAGAGTCAAACTTTCCTCTTTTGCCAAACGTCCTGAAGGCCCAGGGCTAACTGGTCATGAATGAACATGAACGTTTGCTGTTGATGAACTCTCTGGCTGATGCTGAAGAAACCTGCTACTGTAATCCACGTAAAAAGGGCTTGCAATTGGAAATGGATTCACATCGTCATGCTGATCCAGAGCTTCTAAAACAACAGAACGATCAAAACAATCGTCCAGAGAAACGGTAGGTGGCGAATCTTCTGCTGTGGCTCGCTCTCTACTTTTTACATCGTCCAAAACAGTTGCTGGCGTCGAAATCGTGATGAATCTGGATGCTTCCAGCCTCGCTTTTGTTGCACGAAGCGGGTAACATGGTGTGTCTTCGTCCATTGTTTCTATTAAAACTTGTAAACTGCCCTAAACGGGTACAGGACAGGGGAGTGGAGGGATTTGGCTTCTCCTAACAACCCTGACAAATTCACTTTCATGATTATAAATTCCTCAACATTACATAAGAAATTGGGGGTTCGAAATTCAAATTTTTAACATTTTGGCCGAAATGCACCAAAAATGTAGAGGTTTGGGGGAGTGGGCGACCCTAACGTGATAATACTAAAGTTTGGGGATGGTTCAATGTACGAAACTCAATAATTAAGAAGACATTTGGTTGGGTTCAATATTTGATGTTTCAATGTAAGATTTTACACAAATCTTCGCCTGCCACGACTTAACCAAACAAGTTCTTAATAATTGTTAATGTGATGAATAAATACAAATGAATAAAAGGGACATGATGACTGAAGTGTGGAGGACTGGGGAAATTGGGGAGGAAAGACATTAATTTCTAATTAAAAAGCCAAAGATTACTTACGGAAGATTGGAGTGGAATGGGGGCTTGGAATGTAATATTATTGTATTACCTAAATTAACAATGCGTTGGCAAGGCAATGCACATGCTTAACAATTGATGTGATTTCAGAATACATAACAATACAGTGAGTGAGTTTTAATAATAGAGGCAGGGCACACTTAAGATCGTCATCCAAGCTCAGCTCAAGGGAATCAAGATGCTGGGTCATCAGTCCCAGCATCAGGTCGTCCAATATTGATGTTGGCAGGAGCTGAGGCAGGATGAGTCACTACAGAATGTATATCCAATGTCGTTCTTTTTAGACCAGCCCGTCGATGGTTACTGTGACGCTGCCAAATTTGGTCTAGATCGGTCAAGACATCTACGAGGAAATGGACGGGAGCTTTATTCCAACAATTTTATGAGGACATTGTTTTATATGAGTATCACTGAGTAACATTCTAAAGGAGGAGCATGTCATATGAGCAGCATGCCAAACAAGCAGCATGCTACACGAGCAGAATGGCAAATTCCAATCAATATTTAATATTGATTAGTTGGTTTATAAGGGGAAGCATTGTTTTATAATGAGAAACGTGCCAGTTCAGCAACAGTTCAAATGAGCAGAATGCCAAATAAGTAGCATTTCATACGAATAAATTCAGACGAGCAACATGCCAGATGTGCAGCATACTATATGAGCTGAATGCTAAATTCCAATCGATATTTAATATTGATTAGTTGGTTTATAAGGGCGGGGGGGGGGGAGGAAGCTTAATGGCGCGTCGACAGCTTGGTTATTAGCGCTTGGTTATTAGGTTTATAAGGGGCAGCATTGTTTTATAATGAGAAACGTGCCAATTCAGCAACAGTTAAAATCAGCAGAATGCCAAATAAGCAGCATTTCAAAAGAACAAGTTCAGACGAGCAGCATGCCAGTTGTGCAGCATACTATATGAGCTGAATGCTAAATTCCAATCGATATTTAATATTGAATCGTTCCAACATTTTTTGCTGTGGTCTTTTGCACCTTGCAGTTTCGGATATACCAAGAATGGTAGCTTGGCTACCAAAAACTCAAAAGAATGAATTTCAGCTGTAAAAAGGCTGTGTTGTGCATTTTAACTTTAAGCTTCGCATCGAGTTTGGTCATGTTTTTTTGTTTTCTTTAAAGCACTTTAAGAAATACGATAGAAAGTTATTAAGGAAAAACCTTCCAGTCTCATGAAACATTTGTGATATTGCATTACGTCGTTTTGTTTGACGACATGACTGAAATCGATGGCCATAATGTCACGGCCATAATTTAAAAATCGATGGCCGTAATGACTGAAAATCGATGGCCATAATCTCACGGCCATAATTTAAAAATCGATGGCCGTAACGACTGAAAATTGATGGCCGTTTTGTCACGGTGCATACAAAAGTCTATGTATAATATAGACGGAGCAATCACTCTAAAAGCATTGCACTGTATTTATTTTAACACCATCGGCGTACCATACAAAATTGTTCTCACATAACTGTTAAAGTTCATTCTGTTAGGAAGTCTGATGATAGGAGTTCCACACCAAAGAAGCCTACCATGTTTGAATCAGGTATGAAACATGATAGGTTTGAAAATAGGACACACCACAATAAGCAAACCGATGTTGAATTTATGAAGATTTGTCCATTAGTGTTTGAGATCCAAATGGATTCCAAAGAATACCCACCATAACGAAATGTTTTATTTTAACGGAATCGTAAATACCAGTCCTCATCAATGTGTAACCCCACATAACTCCAGTTCAGCATATTAATGTTAATTTGACAATAATATAATGTCGTAAAACAATGTTAGGGTGCATTTACGCAACGACTCACCTTCGTCTTCTCGCAACTAGAAGCTAGATCTCATCATAAATTCCAACTTGGCAGCGGTTTTAGCTCTGCGGGCACGTTTAGGAAAAAATAACATGTGTGTTCAGAAGCGACTGGGAAAATTGTTTCGTCAGGAGGAATTCTATATCTTTTTATCACAGATTGTAAGACGGAAAGCATTTACCAAAACGATATCGGATTTGGCAATCCAGGTAGCATTATTACCATCGCAACACAGCTGCCATCACGATTAAATTCAAGCTGCGAGACTGCAAAGGCAAATCGTGGCATAAACGCGCCCTCACAACTAAGATTTAGTTGCGAGTACCAATGCTTTTAGTAGTAGGAAAAGCGTTTATAGGAAGGGATGTTCCCGCACATGAGCAGTCGGGTTACGAAGCTGGCGGTTACAAGCAACTAGAAAATCACTAGGGAAAACACCGGCACTCTAGGAACGAATGCCAAAATTCACCTGTAATGTAGATTTTCCAACCGGCAACAAGAAACATATTTAGATGTGATTTACAACTCGACTGAACTGTACTTGTAATGCAAACGTAAACTAAAAAACTGTAGCCAAATCTGGAAGAATTTGCTTTTTGAATATCTGAATTAGCGTGTAGTATAAATACACTTAATTTTAATTGTTGTGGAAGTGTTTTCTGGGTATGATTCATTATAACTGACGAATCCATTCCCCCCCCCCCCCTCCCCCATTGGCGGTGTCAATTTTGCCGAGATCTTTAGATTTCTATGGCACTAACTTGCGTAGTGAACTTTTAATTTTAAAAACTGGTGTATATTATTTAAATGTATTTTGTTGCAGTTTGGGATTAACAACGTGAATAATACGTGAATTGTATGATAAAATAATGGTTCTTACATGTGTTGTTATTTTTAGTATCGTGCGTATACGCATTGTACTTACTCGCTCACGTCACATTCATATAAAAAGGGTAAGTGCGTCACATGGGAAGTGCTGCAGAGTAACTGTGGGTGACGGTTGTGTCATTTGCGGTTTGCGTTAGACTTTTAATAGTGTCTTTACTCATGGCTTTTAATAGTGTCCTAGTCATGACTTTTAATAGTGTCCTTAGTCATGGCTGGTCCTTGGTGTGGGGGCACCTTTGCTGTTTCCTTGGAATGTGAAGTTTTTTACGTGCAACCACAATTTGGCTTCTTCGTGAGAGGGCGAGGTCACTCCAAACTGGGACGTGCTCACGCCATTCATCTGTAGTGTGTGAAAAGGATACAGGTGTAGGACTGAATAATCACGTAAGTGGCAAACCCTGAACATTACTAATTTTATCGTAATATTTGAAAGGCCTTTAATGCAAGTAGCGTTTGTATTAACGTTGGAACTTAAGATTTGGTCTGCGACATATTTAAAATGTGGACTGGTGCATTTTCTGCTTGAGAAGGGAAATTGGAATTTAATAAGCAGTCAGCAAATTGGTGCATCTGATTAATTCTAATTTTGGAATTATCCGGAACGACTCTATACCAAATGCAAAGGCATTTTGATTTTGCTGTAAAACGACGTTTAGCTTAAATTACTTGGAACACCATTTTGGAATGCCGTCGCCATTGCCGAATTTGTTTCAGTCGTTTGATGTACGAAGCTCAATTGCTTATAATAATAATTTAATCGATGTCTTGCTCTTCTGTTTTACTAGCGGATCATTGATGTGTTAAACGCAAAAGTGTTTTTCAATTCGTGAGAGCATGCTACTACCATTTAAGCGAGACCATTTACCACTCCGGGCGTAGTACAGTGAAGCGTCGCATATGTTTTCAAAATTCTCCCTAAATGATTTTTCAATGGCGTATTTGTTAAACCCATCCGTAATTTGTGTCATCCCAATTACCAGCGAGAAGCCCCGTTGTGAATTTGCCTGGTCAGATGTTTTATTTTACGTTGCTTGTTGTTTATGTTATGTTTGTTTTTATACTGGTTTTGATTTGAAATAGATTCGCAGTTTTGATTCACGAGGAAAGGCGAATTATTTTACTGTGTTCTTTTAAAACCGAGCCGCCTATTGAAAATAAATGTATCGTGTTGTTTGGTTCTGGTTTTCATTCTGGTTTTGATTTAAAATGGATACGCAGTTTTGATTTACGAAGAAAGGCGAATTATATTTACTGCGTTCTTTTAAAACCGAGCCGCCTATTGAAAATAAAATTGTATCGTTTTATAAGAAATCACACTCCTATTAAACCGTTTACAAAAGCGGTTTTTTCGGTACAATCCTTTTTGCTCACAGCGTTCATCTTGTCTAAGTGTAATCATAAGTTTAGCACCGATACTTCGCTTCTCCCCCACCCTCCTCCGTATCACACCTTGAGGAGTTAATGTCTACTACTATAATACTGTAATGTGATAAAGAAACCTAATCCCCCCCTCCCCAACAAAAGGTACATCACAAAGTTGCCTGTTTGCGTCAAACGATTTGGTGAACAAGTCCCAATTCCGTAAAGAGCTTAATTCACTGACAAATGGTATTTTTTTTTGGAAAATGGCGTTAACTGCTGTGAGTAGTGAAATAGATTAGAATCTGTACATTGAAGTAGACATGTCAATTGGTTTAAATAAATTGGATTTACGGTATATTTCTTAATTTTTTCAGCATTACGTGCAAGCAAATCAATGGATTCTCGTGTTAGCAGTGATGAGTGACAGGATTACAAATTCAAAGCCCAGCAGCAAAACGACCAACAAGCCACTGTATTAACCATCATATATATATTTCTGCGCTTAACTTGTTGTGGCCTATCAACAGACGCATAAAACTATCTCTGACAATGCCAATTAAACACTTTTTTTTCACGAAGCATGAATTCCAGATTTAGCAACGCTGTTCGTCCAAGAGTTGTCAGTGGAAATAGTTACGAAGACTTTTGCCCCATCATTGTTTATGGTAAAATTATCGGATTGATATCTTTTGACTTTTGTCATCAATATGAGGGTAACTCTGGAATGTGGCAGTTGTGTATAAGATTAATAGCTTGCGTTTACAAGATAACAATTGGCATACTTTGTATTGTATCGAACGTATGTCTGCGCTATCCAAACGCAGTCATAACATGGATTCCAAGTTCTACAGAATCTTTTATTTATCACGTGGGTCTTTACAAGGATCTTCCGTTCGCAATGACTCTTTACTTTTGCTGCTATTTTGGTGAAAAATACTTTCGTGACATGTTCAAGATGTTGAGGGATGCAAACCGTCTACTGCAGAGACGATATGAACGAAAATCTGTTTTTATTTACATTGCATTACACTTTGGCATGTCGCTAGTTACCGTGTCTTCATACCTATTTATGACAGGAATCACACAAAATTCGATGAAACTATCATTCGGTCGACACGCCCATTACTTCTTTACATATTCGAATGAATTGTTTGCAAGCGTTTTTTTCATAGTCGCTGCAAATGTTTGTGCTCATCATTTTGAGTCATTAAATGAAGATTTGGAAGTTCTTCTGAATTCTGATATCTCTCCAATTGATTCTCAAATTTACCAAATTTGTCTTCATTACGACCTACTGTATCAGGTTGCATCGTGTGTGCAGTGTGCCTTCGAATGGTTTTTAACCATCAATCTTGCGTTCAATACCACAACAGTGTGTTTACTTTCTTTGTTCATGCTGTATAACACGAACAGCACAACTGGACGTTTGTTTTGCAGAATAGTTTACTGTTGTCAATGCCTCTTTCGTATTTATGCACTTGCTGCTGCAGCAGATAGAATCACAGTTCAGGTAATTAAATGTTGTGCGGTTATCCTTCTTAACGTACTGTATTGGACAGTGAATTTTGGACACTTCTTTGGCACACAAGCATTGAAGCAGCGATTTTTCCTGGACGAAAAATCCATTGTAAAGACTTTGCATTGTTACGTGAGAAACTTGCCCCATTAGAAACTTGGCTTTAGGACTTCGTCGGGCAGATGACCAGAAGCGATTAACACTCACTGAAACCCTTTGAACCCTTTTGCCTCATTAGAACTATATGTAGCTTAGATACGTGCTCAAACAGTGCAACATTGTTCTGTTTGAACAATGGACAGATGTTTGCACAAACATTAGCGAATACCAGAAATGTTGTATGCAGAATTCAGTACAACACTTGAAGTTTTCAAAATATAATGTCCAATACTGTACATATAATTACGTCTCATTGCTTATTCGATATATTATTATATGAAATATAGTATGAGGTGATTATGAGCTACTAAAATTAGTTTGGAGTAAACATTAAGAGAACAGAAATAGTGTGAGTTTGAATTACCTTCACACCATTTTTTCCGCCAAATCCCTGACCAGACACGATGAAATTCATTCTGCCCAAATCACGATACTGTGCAAAATATCGATTGATGAACTCTACATCAGCTGCCTGCTTAATGTATGACCTTATGTTGGTCTTTTGTATTTGAGTAGAAATTTGGTAAAGAAAGTTGGAAACCAAGTTTTTCTGCAAGATTATGACACAAATAGTTACAAAAAACCTGGTTGCTAACTTCTTAAAACCTGGAAGTTAAAGAGGGCCGCCAAAATTCAAAATGGTCGCCAACATATAAAAAAAAACCTGACTTGCGTCTGTAGGAGAGTCACACTATGCATGATTTAAGGCTGTTTAAGTGTTAGTTACGGATTAATAAAGTCTTTACTACTGTTAACACAATCAAAGATGGCTACCAAAAATCAAAATGGCTGCCAACATTTCAGAAACATGGCTTTCATCAATGGGAAAGGCTTATCATTCATGATTCGGTCTATCAATAATGTTCGTTATGGATTACTGTAGTCATTACTACTTTAGTCAAAATCCAAGATGGCTGACAATATGCAAAACAGCTGCTAATATCCAAAATGGATGCCGACCTTTCCTAAAAGTGGCTGGCATCAATGGGAAAAGTACAGTAGTCATGATTAAGGCAGTCTATCTATTCGTTGTGAAATACTCATATCATTGCAACTGCAGCCAATTTCTAAGATGGCTACCAAAATCCCTAATGGGTGCCGGCATCTCATAAACACTATGGGTAAGTCATTGTACAACTTTACCTATTACGGAATCAACATTTAATATCAATATTACAAAACATTACATACTAGATCTATCATAGTATTATCATTTTGGACAGCAATGTTTCATTTTGTTGCTGTTATCACACTACTGGTACAGCATCATACTCCTCATCCTATTTTTCTGCCTCATCAACTTTGATAGCGTTTTTTGATACGTTGGTGCAGTTTTCCTCATGATCAAGACACACGCTAGTGTGTCACCCGCCAAGATAAAACGATAACATCCAGATAATATGTATATATGAGCATGCCGACCACTAGACACGTTGTGTATTTACAGCAAAGATAGTTTGGCTCTTTTCAGCCATCTGAGGATAAATACCTATGCGACAGAAAAGGCTGAAACTTGTTTAATCGGGAGACTTTGGTCGCCTTACAACATAAAAGTCACTAATAAGGACACAGCTTACCGTTTTCTTGTTGAAAAAACGATGTGAATAACGTTGAAATTTGAAACGAAGCAAGCAGTCTGCATTAAAGACTGTCCTTGTGAGGATACACAATACACTAGT
>JAHWFP010233901.1:25765-36976 GCA_023313725.1 Lithobius niger | reverse complement strand
AAGAAAAGACAACTGCCCCGACTGGGACTCGAACCCAGGACTTCCCGATTTCTTTATTTATTTACTAGTTGAAATTTGCCTAATCAAGACACACGCCAGTGTGTCGCCCGCCAAGATAAAACGATAACATCCAGATAATATGTATGTATGAGCATGGTGACCACTAGACACGTTGTGTCTTTACAGCAAAGGAAGTTTGGCTGTTTTGAGGCATGTGAGGATAAATAACGCGACAGAAAATGCTGAACCTTGTTTGATCGGAAGACTTTGGTCGCGTGACAACATAAAAGTCACTGTTAGACCCATAGCTTTACGTTTTCCTTTTGAAAAAAAAACGTGAATAACGTTGATATTTGCCTAATTCTTACTACTACTAACGCTTTTTTTGTATCAGGAAAATAAATTCTTCCATACGGTAAATAAAGCTGGTTCTTAGTTCATTTGACAGGTATTGGTCTGGAGATGTGCCCTTTTCATATGGACCTTTCTAATTGGTCAAGGGGTTCAGGGGTTAGGGAGCTACAAAGGTCCAAATTGATTATTTTACATTGTTTTACATTGTTTTTATGCAACAATTCCAAACTAACAATTTAAGAATTCGTGCGTTTGCAAGGAGATACTGCAGTACTAATAAAAATACTAATCAAATGAAAAAAGGTGACTGCTGTCCTCAAAATCTAACGAAACTAAAAAAAAAAAAGAAGAAAAAGAAATGGACCAGAAAACTAGAGTGGCATTTCAAAATGGATTTCATCAATTTGGACCAAAAATTACTGATATCTACCCCAAAACAAAACTTGTTAGGGATTCCCGCCAAGCATTTCGGCCGTATGAAGTCGTGATATCAAACGCCAAGCTAATCCAACCGACTAATACTTCAAACGTTAAATGAAATAATTGAAAATTGCACTGTAAGCAATTTTCATACATTTCATTTAACTTTTCACCTATTACTCGGTGAAATTAGCTTAGCGAAAGAGATTGGCGTTTGATATCACGACTTCACATGGCCGAAAAGCTTGGCGAGAATTCTTAACAAGTTTTGTTTTGGGGTATTACTACTAACTACTACTAACTACTGGTAACGCTTTTTTGTATCACGAAAATAAATTTTTCCATGCTGTGGGTAAAGCTGTTTCTTAGCTCATTTTGCAGGTATTGATCTGGAGATGTACCCTTTTCATATAGCTTCTTCTGATTGGTCAATTGGTTCAGGGGTTAGACAGCCACAAACAACCAAATTGATTGTTTTACATTGTTTTAAACATTGTTTTTATACAACAATGCCAAACTGCACATTAAACAAATTTGTGCGTTTGCACGGAGATACTGTAGTACTAATAAAAATGCTAATCAAATGAAAAAAGGTGACTGCTATCCTCAAAATCTAACGAAACCAAAAAAAAAGAGAAGAAAAAGATATGGACCAGAAAACTAGGTTGGCGTTTCCATTTCATAATTACTAAGAAAAAAATGGATTTTATCAATTTGGACCAAAAAAATCTGATATCTACCCCAAAACAAAACTTGTTAAGAATTCCCGCCAAGCTTTTCGCCCGTGTGAAGTCGTGATATCAAACGCCAAGCTCTTTCGCCAAGCTAATCCCACCGACTAATACTACAAACGTTAAATGAAATAATTGAAAATTGCGCAGTACCCAATTTTCATTTATTTCATTTAACCTTCGAACTATTACTCGGTTGAATTAGCTTGGCGAAAGAGCTTGGCGTTTGATATCACGACTTCACACGGCCGAAAAGCTTAGCGGGAATCCTTAGCAAGTTTTGTTTTGGGGTAGATCAATATTACAAAACATTACATAATAGATCTATCATAGTATTATCATTTTGGACAGCAATGTTTCATTTAGTTGCTGTGATCACACTACTGGTACAGCCTCATACTCCTCATCCTATTTTTTTGCATCGTCAACTTCAATAACGTTTTCTGATACGTTGGTGCAGTTTTCCTCATCAGCTGCACATTTGCAAAGTTTACGTTACTTTGCCTGCACGAACTTCTTCCACTGCATTTAGTTTTAGTGCACCCGCATTTGACCAGTCATACAACAGAATGTGGTGCTGAGGGCAAGCGTGACTGGATTGGCATTAACTGACCACCGTCGGCTGTCCATCCTAGATTTGTAACGTCTGGAACGATTGGCCGAGGAACTATGGGACATCTCCAGATGAAGGCTTGAAGATAAGCACGTTTGATAAGCTCAAGAAGTGCACATTGAGTTGGCGGAAGCTGTTCTATACCCTGATTTTGCTTCAGCTGACGAAACATATTTCACCGTAATTCACTTGCTGTTTTGCATCGCAGTTTCTTTTTCTCAAACAGAAAGCACAGAAACTCTCACAACCGTCTAAGGTTAGTACAGATGGCTCTGCTACATTCCCCAATTTAACCAATGCAGTAATCACCTTGTCACTTGATTGTTCAAACACCTGTAATATAAGATACAAATTACAACTTACTTTCCACCAAAGACACGTAAAGCTCATATGTTAATAATGAGCTCATGGGCCATGAGCTCATGCAGTCTTGCTTTTGCCTCAAATGCGACCAGTTGTGTCACAACCAATTAATAGAAAACAATTAATGCCGCTGCTCGTTTCGACTCTAGTGCATTATAGATGGGTTGGAACTTAACGAGTCTTCCGTTTTCGTACGCTCCAGTTATTATCACTGTTTCAGGACCGAGTTCTGGTAAAAAAGAAATAGCAAGTACCATCACATCTGTGTCTGAAGCATATGTGTGGACATTATGAACGGCCATGTAAACGACAGTTCCATAAAGAATAAGAAGAGTATCTGCTTCTTCTTAGCAACTGTCAATGTTAATGTTGTCCTCATTAAGCTGATTGGATACAACACCTTTGCATCTTACTGCGCTAACTGGACATTCATAGTTGTGTTTGAGATTCTCCGACAGGTATATGGTTAGGCAATCCTTTGTGGCATTACTGTTGAGAAAAGTTCTAGTGTCCTTTATTGGGGTTGTATCTTTTATATGGAGATCTTCAATTTGTTTGCACTTTTCCTTTGTACGTCTAACTCTAGTTGCAACCTTGAAAGATGGTCGAACGTATTGTCATCAAACACTATGATAGTACTCTTATACCTTGCAGACCTCCTGTCAATATCTGGTGCCTCGCAAAAAGATCTTTGGTGTAGTTTTTAGAAGCTTGCAATCAAAAATCGAGTCATTATATTTAAGTTTTGTCATCTTATCCCATAAAAAAAGTTTGTTTGTTCGCCAGTAGATGTTTTGCCCATCAGTCTACTGTTGGCGAACTGTGTTTATACGGCTACTCCTCTACTATGGGTGTTTAGTATGTCCTCTTGTACCTTGTCTGGAAGTACTGATTTTTGTAGATATGTTAAAGAGTTTGGGATCTGGTTCTCATGTAGACCATCTAACTTGGATGGGTTGTTCAGCTTTAGGACATTTTTCAGTTTAGTTATGGACAACTCTTGGTATTTAACTTTTGCTTCAGAGATGTGATGGTGCTCTAGTTGGACATTCGGGGACATACCTAACATAGCTTCCTCCTCACCAGACAAATCAGTTAAAACTGGGGCAGAAAGACAATCTCAAAGTAAAACTTCAGGGTTAGTTGCAATCCCAGAGATCCCTCCATCACCTTTGTGTACCTTGTTAACATGCTTCTGTGCCATATGCACACCAACGGCAGTAAAGGGAACCGCATTGGTGATGCTGAACCATCCTCTCTTGAATTCTTCCCATTATATGGATTCACAGTTTAGACATTATACATTCGGGCTACATGTTTAAGGATGTTTCTTGCATATTCTAGCCTATTGTGTGCGAAAAACCAGATGCACAGTTCTTCCATTGCTGCTAAGAGTTGAGGCCAGAGGCTTTGACGTGTTGCACAGATAACTGAAATAGATCTGATACTTGCCACATGAACATCTGTGCCCACTAGAACATTGGATTGTTTCATTCTACTGTCAAAGTCTGACATCTGCTTGAGCAAGTTTAATAACTTGACAACATCCTGCACTTCGTGGAGTGCTACTGCAATTCCAACTTTGCTTTTGCAAGCAGAACACAGTTTCTTTAAGCACGATTCCAATATTTTGCACTCAATATAATGTTTTTTTGAGAAACCTCAAAATAGAGGTCAGCATAGGCTGCAACGACACCTGATGGCACATTGCTGTAAAGTTCAGCATCCACCCAAGCAGCATCAAGTCCACTTCCCTCTACTGTATGACCAAGACAGCGTAAAGCACACAGCACAGTGTGGAACTGTCCTGGTGACTCAACCCATTTGCCTCTGTAGAGATTAAGATGTAGATAAGGTAACTTCAAGACTTGGTTGTACCCATCCATATCCAGTTACACACACACTGGTTCTGTGCTCTCAGGTTTAGTGGTGAAGACGTTGATTTTGTGCAGCTGCATAAGAGCTGTTTCCAAAGTTGACCATATCAACAGCTTGCGGGTTTTCTTTAACATTTGGTAAAAAAATACACATTACTAGGCTACTATGACTGTTTCATTAGCCCTGCTTTAACCAATAATCACTGTAGAAATATTTTTCTTTCTGTTATGGCAGTTATTTTGAGCTTTGGTTTGCTATTGTGGATTTTACCAGTCATTTTGAGACGTTGGCGGCCATTTTGGAATTTTACAGCCATCTTGAAAATTGGCACCCAGTGCAAGGACATGAGTTATCCATAACGAATAGACAGACTGCCTTAAATGTTGACTATTTTACTTTTTCCGTTGATGCCAGCCACGTTTATGAGAGATTGGCGGCCATTTTGGATTTCGGCGGCCAACTTGGATTTTGACTAAAGTAGTGATGACTAGAGCAATCCATAACGAATACATGAACAACCATAAAACTTGAATGGTGTGCCTTTACCATTGATGGAAGCCATGTTTCTAAACGTGTTAGCGGCCATTTTGGATTTTGGCGGCCATTTTGGATTTTGACTACAGCAGTAATGACTTTATGACTTTATTAATTCATTACTAATACAAAGACAGTCTTAAATTGTGCATTGTGTGCCTTTTTTATTGACGCAAGCCATGTTTCTGATATGTTGGTGGCTATTTTGGATTTTGATAGCCATCTTTCAGTTCCAGGTCTTTAAAAAATTAGCGACCATGTTTTTTTCAACTATTTGTGTCATAACCTTTCAGAAAAACTTGGTTTCCAACTTTCTTTACCAAATTTCTACTCAGTGACATAAGGGGGGATTGAGGCTTAATGGCGCGTCGACAACTTGGTCATTAGCGCCAACCTCAGTCACAGTGCAGTGGTCCGGGTTGCCACTGCACCACACATTACAGAGATGTTATTCAAACCCCTAATCTAAATCTTGTCATACATCTGTACCTCCTGCAAAAATTGAAAAACACCGGACAGGAGGACAGACTTATCGCCCAACTGACGCGCAATGTCATGCGGAAGATGGAACCGACGACGAACACCATCAAGATGGCGACAATCAACAAGTAAGTGCCGGACCGTAAGTGGCCGTCGACACCAAGAACATTCAGGAGGGTCAACCCCCCGCAAAAGGAAACAGTGAGTAAGCCGGGTGTGACCAATTCGCAAACGGGCCAACACAACCTCCTCACGGCGACTGCGGCGACACGCCGAGTGCCACTCCTCGACAGTGCCTTTAATGGCCCGTAACTTATTACCGTCCTGTCTGTCCCACAAGGTTTGCCAAAAAGCGTGTAACCTCAGACGCAGAGTTGGAAAGGCATCTGAGGGAACAAGGCTGAGATCCCTACCGAGAGGGCCAGAAAAGGCCCCTTTCGCAGCAGAATCAGCTTGTTCATTCCCTGCTATCCCAACATGGCCCGGGATCCAGCAGAAAAGCACGGTTTTCCGCTGGCCAGGCAAGCGGGAAAGCAAAGCTTGGACACGTTGTGTCAAGGGGTTCCGAGGATTGTAATTCGCCAAGGACTCCAGGGCACTCATGGAATCACTAAAGACAATGAAATGCGTGCCCTGAAGGTCAAGGATCCATTCCACCGCCAAACCAAGAGCCAAAAGCTCTGCAGAGAACACAGAATAGCCTGATGGAAGGCGATGGGCAACCGTTACACCCTTACACACACAAGCACACGCCACGCCAACGTCGGACTTCGACCCATCAGTAAACAGGCGCTGATAACCGGCGTACTGAGAACTCAGCCGCCGGAACTCCTGTAAGTACCTTGCTGGTAGAGTGGAACCCTTCGGGAGGGACGCCAGAGCAAAAATGAAACTGCCACCTGGGACAAGCCAAGGGGCAACTGGCATTCTCTCAAGCCTCAAGACGCAGGGCATTTCAAAGGCTATCTCCTGACAGGACTGCTGGAGCCTATCGCGGAAATCACCCTTACCCACCCTGCGTCTACTGACTCGCAAGTCTGGCCCAAAAACCATGGACCAAGCAGGACTGGATTGCACAGCACGCAAACGCACAGCATACTGAATGGCAAGCTGTCGCCGACGAATGGCCAAAGGTGGCTCCGAGGCCTCAGCATAGAGGGTGACCACTGGAGAAGTTCGAAAAGCCCCAGTCGCCACACGCAGGCCACTGTGATGCACTGTGTCCAACATCTAGAGAGTGGAGTCACTAGCCGAATCATAGACCATACACGCATAATCAAGTTTGATGCGGACAAGGGCTCGGTAGAGGCGCAACATGGCAGCGCGATCAGCACCCCATGATGTGCCCAACAGGACCCGCAAGATGTTAAGCGCCCGCAAAGCCTTGTCTTTAAGCTGGCGTAAGTGTGGAAGCCAAGACAACCTGGAATCGAACACCAGACCCAGGAAACGTGCCTGTGGGACAACAGGAATTTGTGCCTGCCCCAAGTACAGGCAAGGATCCGGGTGCAGTGTTCGTTGGCGGCAAAAGTGGATGCACACAGTCTTGTCCGGAGAAAACCGGAAACCATTACTTACCGCCCAGGTCTGGACTTTGTTAATTGCCAGCTGTAGCTGCCGCTCGCAGGTCTGCATGCGGGCTGCCCGAAAGCGCAGGCCGAAATCATCGACAAACAATGACTGGGGAACAGCAGCTTGCTGAGCAATGGGGTTGATCCCTATAGCAAACAAGACGACACTAAGAACACCACCTTGAGGCACACCATTCTCCAAGACAAACGGGCGGGAAAGAGTTGCCCCGACACGAACGCGAAAAGAACGGCCTGAGAGGTAAGCAGAAAGCAACAATGGCATCTGTCCCCTCAAGCCATAGTTATAGAGATTACGGAGAATCCCATAACGCCACGTCGTATCATACGCCTTCTCTAAGTCAAAGAAAACCTGAACCAGATGATGACGCAGGCGAAAAGCCTCCCTCACATCTGATTCAAGGGCAACTAGATGATCGATAGTTGACCGAAACCGTCGAAAGCCACACTGGGACACAGATAAGAATCCCCGTGATTCCAACACCCACACCAACCTCTCACTGACCATCCGTTCCATAAGTTTACAGACACAGCTAGTCAGAGCGATTGGGGGATAACTGGAAGGAGAAGTAGGGTCTTTGCCCGGTTTTACAATCGGGATGACCACTGCTGTCTTCCATGCTGCTGGAATAGAGCCCTCTGCCCACACACGGTTGAACATCCCCAGCAAGAACTGCTGGGAGGCAAGAGGCAGATGTTTCAACAGTTGATAGTGAATATCATCAGGCCCCGGGGCGGAGTCATGCGACTTGGACAAAGCAGAAACAAATTCCTGCCAGGTAAGCGGTAAATTGTACTCCTCTAGCCCATCGGAGCGAAAGTCAAGAAAGCCAGCCTCTTCTCTACGCTTAATCCCGAGGAAACCAGGATCATAATGGTCATCACTCGAGATCCGCGCAAATGCAGACGCAAGACAATTGGCGATATCTGGCACAGAAGAGATCACGGTATTCGCCACCTTCAGCTGTGAAACCGGGGAAGGCACGCTCCTCCCCGAAATCTGGCGCACCTTCCGCCACACCTGCTGAGAAGGCGTGGAGCGCGTGATCGACGAAATATAAGCTGCCCACGAAGCACGTCTAGCCTCACGGATGACATACCTGGCACGGGCACGACAGCGCTTAAACGCTACAAAGTTGCCAGTAGTCGGGCTGACCGTGAATGCACGCAACGCTCGCCGGCGGGCCTGAATGGCCTGCCCGCAAGCAGGCGTCCACCACGGAACAGGAACCCGCCACGGCTGTGTGGACGTACGCGGGACAGTAGCATGAGCAGCAGCAAGGACCACATCAGTGAAATGAGTGGAAAGTTCATCCACATCAGAAAAGTCCTCAACCGCACGCTGAAACACAGCAGCCTCAGCAAAGGCTGACCATTCAGCACGCTTAAGCGCCCACCGGGCTGGCCTGGAAGCCACAGAACCCCCTTGTGTTGTGGACAACACAATGGGGAGGTGATCGCTTCCATGCAGATCGGCAGTGACAGCCCAAGTGAAGTGAACTGGGATGGCCAGCGAGCAAAAGGCTAAGTCCACCGCTGACCAATTGCCCGTTGCCAAGTTACAGTGTGTCATGGCTCCATCGTTCAGGATGCAAACGGACCCCCTCCGCATCCACTCCTCAAGAATCCTTCCCTTGTTGTCAGTATTAGGTCCTCCCCACTGGACATGGTGGCTGTTAAAGTCGCCCAGCAAGAGGAACGGGGCAGGAAGCTGTCGAACCAGGTCCTCCAGGTCACCAACCCCAAAGACCTCATCCGGTGGCAAATAAAGCGAACAGACAGTAATATCCAATTGGAAAGAAACTCGAACTGCTACCGCCTGAAATCTAGTGTGCAGAGGCACACTGGCATGCGGCTGAGAGTGTTGAACCAGCACTGCAACACCACCATGTGCACGTGGCACAGGGTCTGCATCCAGACGGTAGACAGAGTAACCCCTAACAACCGGATTATCCGACGCCTTAAAGCAAGTTTCCTGAAGGCAGCAGCACAGAGGTCGCCAATGCGACAAAAGCAGCCGCAGCTCTTCCGCATGGGTCCGATAACTTTGCCAGTTCCACTGAACGATGGTATGTGCAGGCATTAGGGCGGGCTTAAGACAAGACCATCCTCCTCAACTCCTCCTCTGGGCGATCCGAAAATATCTGAATCCTCACCCGAATCAAAAGATGGAGTGAGGGTCAGAACAAAGTTGTCCTCGGAAGGAGGAAAAAGTCCCGGAGAATTAGAACAGGAAATCTCTTCCTGCTCCATGGGCAGAGTAGTATCACAATGTTGAGGGGACGCTATGGACCCCTCAGCAAGCTGGCCGTTCAACGACCGTTTCACCGTCTCTCCCGGTGGAGACGTCTTCACCGGCGGAGTTGAGGCTTTACCGGCAGAAGCTTCTTCTTCGACGGCTTCCGTGGCGCAGTCCGGGCAGGCGGAGGCTTAGCCGAAGCCTTCACCTGCCTGGGAACAGTTAGAGCATCAGGAACAGGAACAGTAACAGGAGCAGAAGCAGAAGCATGTGCAGGCTGGGCAGAAGTCGACGGCACGGCAGCAACCGGGTCTGAAGGACCCAAAAGACCCTGCAAAGATGGATGTTGCTGGGTCAACAAAGTAACAAGCATGCCCACCGTCCTCGTCAAAGACCTGAGCTCAGCTCGCAAATCTGCCTAATCAGCAGACTCACTAACTGGGCCAGGCAATGACGCACTGCACACCTGGGCAAAAGAACGTGTTAGCGTCGGCGCCGATAGTTTGGCTTTCTTCCGGGCCTCCGAGTAGGAAAGCCCGTCCTTAACCTTCAATTCCTGAACACGACGTTCCTCAACATAAACATGGCAGTCCCGTGAAGAGGCCTGGTGCTGACCACCGCAGTTGACGCAGCGCGCCGGGCAGCACAATCAGTGCCCTCATGGGCTGCCTGAGCACAGCTAACACAGGTTGGCTTAGCCTTACACGAACCGCTGGTATGACCAAAGCGTTGACAGCGGTAACACCGCATTGGGTTCGGGACATAACATCTGACCTTCAACCGCAGGTAACCGGCAGTAATGTGCTGCGGTGCAACCGGCGAATCAAAGGTCAGGAAAAAGGTGTTAGTTGGCTGGGCACCATTCTCGCCTTTCCGCGTCAAACGCCTAACGGCCGTAACGCCCTGTGACCTGAGTTCGTCCAGGATGACATCATCACTGAGACCCCTCAAATCAAAGCACGCCACGACCCCCTTACTGCTATTTAAGGTACGATGCGGCTCCACACGCACCGGGCATAACCCCAGTGCACTCGCCTTCAAAAGCCTCTTTGCCTGAGCATCGTCCACAACCTCCACAAGGTATCCCCCAGCACGGAGCCGAGAGACACTCTTCGGATCTGAACCACAGATCCCCTTTAGCGCTTTGTGGACAGCGAAAGGACCGAGTTGTGTAACATCTCGGCCCTCACCTGTCACCACCAGGAACTTCGGGACTTGGTCCCGACTCTTACGACCGTCTGGTAACTGGGCACTAGGTTACTGGACACAACCATCTCAGGTTCCCTCCTCTGGCGCTTGCTAGTGCGGCGAGGAGAGGAAGAATTTTTGGGGGAAGAAGATTTTGTGGGGGAGGGGAGGGAAGAAGTTGCCATAGAGAGCAAAAAAGAAGTCGCGGCGGTGCGCTCCCCAGAAAAGAAACCCCCGCGCGGCACTCGGGTGATGCAGGGCCGGTAGCCGCATATCCAGGGCCCTGCACCAGGAAGCTAACACCGCCGTCTATCTCGGTGAGGTGGCAGCCTAAGCATGCCGAGAGGCGAGGCCACCAAGGAAGCCGTACACACCACCTCCCTCGATAACCCAAACAGTTCGGGTCCGTGATGCAGATGGATACAGCACAAGCCGCCTCCCCACATCGACAGGACCCGAAAGGTCATACCCGATTGACCTTAGGCCGGCTCGCCCAGGCCACCCGTCCTCCGGAATAAGGAGCCAAAGCCCAAAAGCCAGGATCTCCGCCTCCACGGATTACTAGGTTGCAGCACACGGCCAACATGCTGGGGGATGAGGATGAAAAGCCCAGTAGCCAGAATGGGCAAATCGGAATCAAACCCAAAAGGGGATTCAAACCGCCAAACATCCTCTAAGCAGCCACCCCGGGCCCGGTTTGTCTGGATGTCCCTTCACCTCTTTCCGACTAGTGCTTGCGACGGGTGTTAAACCTGCCCGCCATACACACCGTAGGCGCACTCGCAAACCGTAGTGTTGAGGTTGCTAGTGTTCAAGACGGAC
>JAHWFP010233901.1:9494-25365 GCA_023313725.1 Lithobius niger | reverse complement strand
AAGGAGCGTCTCATCTTATTTTGGTGTCTGTCCGAATCCAAGATAGCTTTTGAACCCGTTATATGATAAATTAAAAATATTCAACATGCCGTAGCTGGTCATGAATCATTGAAATAAGGAACGGGATTCTTTCTGGATTTTTATTCCTACTTTTCAAAATTAGGCATCCATCTTTCAAAATTACATAATCAGATAAATGAACAGAAATTTGTGTAGCCTACAGCTAGAAGATTTGGCTAAATTTAACTAATTCACCTACTATACGAGTCGTCACAGCTTTTTATAGCTAATATTGTTTAAATGAGACGTAAATACGTATACAATGGCGGGCAGTTCGCTTTATTCCATTGGGCAATTCGCTTAATTCAAAGCAGTGTCAATCACTATCAGTAAAAGTATAGAATTCAAACTACTGCCATAGTTTGTATAAATTGTTTCCAATTGTTATTAGTATTATTTTAAGGTTTTCCAGGAATTAGGAACATTTCTAGGAACCTAATCTTTTTACCGAAGAAGACATAAAAAAGCGATATCAACATGGTGTCCACTGCTACCTTGAATAGTTTTTTTTAAAAAGCCACTTACTACTTTAAGTCCATGCCAACTAAAACCCAAAAATGAACTTACCAATCTCCACCAAGGAGGCACAGTTTTACAAATGATACGTAATACCTTAATGCTAACTTTTCTTGGTATGGTAACCCCAATACCAAGGTAATTAAGGGTCAAAGTGAAGTTTAAAAATATTGAGCCATATGCTTATTTTCTGTTAAAACAAATCTCATACAAAAAAATATATCTATAAAGACTTCAGATCAAGACCTTCTTATCCGTACAAAAAAATTCACTAGGTTCATCGGTTTTAACAAAAGTAACTAGTAAGCCTACTGAATTAAGCCCGTTCGGTCTGTTATTGTTCTTTTTCGCATAACTTTCGAATTTAAACTCGTATTGTCTTATTACAAATTAACAATAATTGGGGGAAATAGGCTTATTATAAAAGTATAGCTGCATGGTCCACGTCGATAAAAAATACTTTAAAACTCTGTGTGCTTGATTGTCTAGTGTCGTGTTTGTCCGCATTAATTATTAATTTTAATTTTGGTCTGTACTGTGTCTTTAGTAGTGGCAGAAATAGATCTAATATCCTGTTACGAAAGGTGAAGGTGAACTGGTTCACACTGACAGTAAATATTTTTACTCACGTGTGGAGCAGAGGCAACCCGGTTTACTTACTGTGATTGACGTTGGCGCTAATGACCTTGCTGTCGACGCGTCATTAAGCCTCAACCCCCTCCACCTCATGAATGGGAATGGAGCAACGACCGATAGAATAACCTTCATGTATGTACTTAAGTCCACTACAATGATAAATCACATACAAAGAGCCACAGTTTGGTCTCTAGAAAAAGTCGGCGCCAGCTAAGAAAAAAAAAAGAAACCTAATTCACCCGCCCAACCAACCCCAGAAGACTACATGAAGAAAATGTCCACGCAGTTTTTTTATGAATCGAATGAAGCAGCCACATTATACATTTGGCCAGGAAGGGCATTCGAGAGCACAATCCTTAAAAAAAAACAGGTGACGGATGTTGCCAGAGGAAATATTTTCCTGGAATTGGAGGGAGAAACACAAAAAAAAGATCAGAAGACGTTAGTAAAATGGTGTAAAGTTTGGCAGGTCCTTATAAAGTCACCTCTGATGAACTCTGGGGAAGCTATCGTTGATAGGGACAAAAAGAAAGTTGCTGCAGGCGTACCTGGCAAGGGATGGATTTAATTGACAAACACTACTAGTTAATATGACGCAGGCATGTGTTCAACGCATCAGAAAAGAATTACAGGAAGATTGAGAAATATGGGAGCAATATTCCATGACTACTGGTCTAAGGTAAACTTTGCAGAGCAAAGTAAATAAAGAAGGTTAATCTTTTAAGAAGAATTTTATTTTATAAAAAAAGGACTTTCTTGAATACTTTAAAAATGACATAGTTGTCTTCGAATGAAACTTGACGGGAGAGTCAACCAGGAAACCAAGGTCACAAGGAGAAGTTTTTAGTTAAATATCACTTCATTAAGATGGGAAGTGAAATGAGCATTACTATGCCCAAAATGGTGAATGACATGTTTGTCACGATTAAGTAGGATTAAGTTCAATTTTCAGACGTCTAAACAAGAATCGCGTCGAGATCTTTTTGAAGGGTAACGTGTTGGGGTGGACTGTAAGAGTAGTTCTAAACTATCGGCATAAGTTCAATTAACAGAATTGATATAATTAGGAAGGTCACTAGTGAAATACTAAAAAGGTGCAGGTTAAGTACGGACCCCTGTGAGGCCCCATAGCTAATTGTAACCCCGTTGCTATAGTTCCCACAAAGGTACACACTCTTGCATCTGTTGTAAAGTTGAGAACTGTTCCAGGTAATGAGAGGATCAGGAAAATTGGGGCATGCTGAGATTTCGGCGTAACTTGTTAGAGTGACACAGCCAAATGCTTCTATGAAATATAAAAAAGACACGACAGGGAAAAGTTAAATGTTTTTAAGTTTCCAACAAGTTAGTTAACAAGAAGTTCCTGCAATACAGCCATGTTGTTTGGTAAAAACGATTTAAAGTGCTTTAAAACATCCATGATCGAGTTTCGAAGAAAGTACTTGAGAAGTTTTGAAGTAACGCTGAATACACTCTTTGGACGGTAGTTTTCAGGATAGCTCTGGTAGCTGCGAGCACTGGGGCGTCAGATTCGATAGGCGTCCTGGTCCCAGCCGTACATCTCTGGCTTCGTACAGACCCAGGTTCGAGGGGGGGGGGATTGAGGCTTAATGGCGCGTCGACAACTTGGTCATTAGCGCCAACCTCAGTCACAGTGCAGTGGTCCGGGTTGCCACTGCACCACACATTACAGAGATGTTATTCAAACCCCTAATCTAAATCTTGTCATACATCTGTACCTCCTGCAAAAATTGAAAAACACCGGACAGGAGGACAGACTTATCGCCCAACTGACGCGCAATGTCATGCAGAAGATGGAACCGACGACGAACACCATCAAGATGGCGACAATCAACTAGTAAGTGCCGGACCGTAAGTGGCCGTCGACACCAAGAACATTCAGGAGGATCAACCCCCCGCAAAAGGAAACAGTGAGTAAGTCGGGTGTGACCAATTCGCAAACGGGCCAACACAACCTCCTCACGGCGACTGCTGCGACACGCCGAGTGCCACTCCTCGACAGTGCCTTTAATGGCCCGTAACTTATTACCGTCCTGTCTGTCCCACAAGGTTTGCCAAAAAGCGTGTAACCTCAGACGCAGAGTTGGAAAGGTATCTGAGGGAACAAGGCTGAGATCCCCACCGAAAGGGCCAGAAAGGGCCCCTTTCGCAGCAGAATCAGCTTGTTCATTCCCTGCTATCCCAACATGGCCCGGGATCCAGCAGAAAAGCACGGTTTTCCGCTGGCCAGGCAAGCGGGAAAGCAAAGCTTGGACACGTTGTGTCAAGGGGTTCCGAGGATTGTAATTCGCCAAGGACTCCAGGGCACTCATGGAATCACTAAAGACAATGAAATGCGTGCCCTGAAGGTCAAGGATCCATTCCACCGCCAAACCAAGAGCCAAAAGCTCTGCAGAGAACACAGAATAACCTGATGGAAGGCGATGGACAACCGTTACACCCTTACACACACAAGCACACGCCACGCCAACGTCGGACCCAGGTTTGATCCTGGCGATGGCAAGTGTATAAGCTCCAGTTGTTTCCCGCCCGTTGCACGAGGGTTTCTTCTGGGTATTGCGGTTTCCTCCCTAATGCGACAAAAAAAACACACTTCTGATGGCGGTATCTTCCACTTAACATCTGCCACTTCGGAATTTGGGTCGGTTAATTCCTCGTGCATCATCTCTGTATTATTTATTTATTATTCATGGGCGAGCCCTTCTAATGAACTGGAGTGATATTTGCATCTCTCCAACGTCATGGAACGGTGCAAGAAAGGAAATAATTTTGAAAAAATAAGTAATATTTTCATGCAAGAAATAACGCACAGTTTTTAAAGGAAAACAAGTGAAACCGTCGGGGTTACTGACGCAATTCTCTTTTAAAGAGAGAAAGGCACTTTCAACACACTACTCTGGAAGAGGACAGAAAGTGATTTAACTGAAAGACGAGGGAATGAAAGAATAAAAGTGGGCGTGATGGTTCAGGCAAAGTAAGAATTAAATTCCCTGCAAAGTCAAGATCATTTTGTAAGAAAGCTCTATCCAACTTCTTAATGCAGCTGACAAGAGTAGTCTTCTTGTGTCGGTTAATATAGGCAAATCGGGCCTTTGGTTCAGATTTGGCTTCACAGATCTGCGATTTCTCAAGCTGCAGTGAGGAAATAGGTCATAACCGGCTTCAGTACGGAAAGCTATAAAAGTGGCGTCGAAGTGGCAAATGGCAATACTTGCTTTTTCTCCGTTGTTCAGTTATTGGATATTCTGATCGAAATAAGGTGGACGTTCTCCGGTATTATGGTTAGTCAATATAAAAAAAGTATTGATGAGATAAATTACGATGGTCTCAAGAATTTTTAATTGTGCATCTAAGTCCATCAAGTTCGGTGGGCGAGTCGATGCTGTGAGAATATTGTTAAGAAGCTTGTAGTATACTTTCCTGAAATCAGGTCTGGAAGGGCCTGAAAGGTTTGCATAAAATTCAATGTCAGCTTCGAAAAGAAAAACATCATCATTTCGCCTTAGTGGAGGGGGCATGAATAATATGGGCAACTTAAAGTTTAGAAGTTTAGTTATTACTCCAAGTAACCAACTACTACCTAAATCCAACAAGCTAGAGTTTTACCTTTTCTGTGTCTGTACATGTTGAGGTTATTGTCTTGGATAAACTCGAGAAGTTCGTTGGCATCACTTTGATCGAATTGTGAAGTTTGGGATGAAGAACATTAGGCTACAATGAGGAAATCATGTTCTCCTGTCAGAATGGTGGGGGAGATACAGGGTGATAAGATTATAAAGGCAGGTCACAAGGGCTGGCCAACAGTATTGGAAAGAAATGGTTGTTAAGTATTCTTCAGCAGCAACAAATCTGGAGCTGGCCGTTACAACTAATGTGAAACTACAATGGATGAATTCCCACTAGCAAAGAGTTACTTCGTGTAGCACAGTAAGGGAAGAGAGAAATTTAGGTTTACCATAAATTGCAGCAACGCCGTGGAGCCCGGTCTCCCTGTCAAGGCGAAAAGGTGTACCCAAAAATAGGTAAAGTCTAGTTGCGATTTCCCATAAAATAAACATCACTTTTTTTACCCATTCTGAATGTGCCAATCCAAAATTGATTTCAGCGAATTTTGTCTACCAACAAGATAAGTTTCATCAAGTTGTGTGATCATAGTAACACTAATTTATGTAATTATAATAAAACCTTTATTAATCTAATTAGAAAAAAATACATATCCACCTTTCAGATGAGTCCTTCATCTATTTCTGATATTCAGCAATAACACAGTAGCAGTTTAAAGTTGAAATTCAACACAAATAAGACGAAGTATTGTAACAGCAGAGTATCAGTAGGAAATTTCTGGCCAAAATATTGTAATTAGTGGGTTTAGAAATAAAAAAAACAAATAGTTGAAATTTGAGTCACCCAATTATTTACGAAGGTACTTTTTGTAAGAAGGCGTATGATTTTTGCTGAAGGCTTATTTCCATTTCACTTTATACAGGGTGTAACTAAAAGGGCTAGTCAAACTTTCAGGGTGTAGTCTATGATCAAAAGTAAGACTAAAAAGTCCTATAAACATGGGTCCGGAAATGCATCCGTTTTCCGTTACAGCCCCCCAAAGTTAGGGGTAAAACGTTGAAGTTTTTCTATAAATTCCCACATAATTTGTCCAAACAACTACAATTGACACATCGTTCTTGCAATTTTATTATTTCATAATGTAGGTCATAAAATTTTGCGCTTGGGGTAGTAATGGAGGAAGGGGGTGGGGACAAGTTGTGGTTGAGAGGGACTCTTTAGTAGGTTTACTGAAACAAACGCTGCGTCGCCATGTAGAGCACCAAAATCTCCAATCTGGTATTGTCTTCAGTTTACAAAAGAGAAATTTGTGCCTTTTGTGACTACAAAAGGTGCTCGATGTGTCCACCATGCGATCTAATACAGGCAAGTGTACATATTGCCATTGACTGGCGAACGCGTTCAAAGACACTGGGTGAAGGGCTTCCTCGCCGAAGGGCTTCTTCGTTGTCGACTGTAAATGAATACACAAGTGACTTTAGGTGTCCCCACAAGTAAAAGTCAAGTGGATTCAGATCTGGTGAACGTGGGGGCCACGCATGCAGTTCAACTCGACCAATCCATTGAGCTGGGTAGGCACGATTTAGGAATTGTCGTGCTAGAAAGCCTTTTGTCTTGTTTTGGTGTGTACTAGGATTCATCATTAAGGTTTGGCCAGACCTTACAAAGGACAAAAGAAGTTCGCTGCCCCACCCCCCCACTTGTCCCCACCTTGTTCCCCATTTCCTTATCCGCAAAACTTCGAGACCTCAAATCAACATTACATTATGAAGTAATGAAATTGTAAGAAGGATGTGTCAATTCTAGTTGTTTGGACAAATTAGGTGGGAAGTAATGGAAAAACTGCAACGTTTTACCCTTAACTTTTTTGGGCCCATTGTAATTTGTTATTTCCACTTTTTACCCAGTTATGTAGTTGCCTCACTCCCGGCTAGTCAATCGAGCATGTGGGCGCTACTTAACACCAAGGTATTTAGCGAAAATGGGCTAACACTATGTCACAGCTAACTAACAGTCGCTGTGTAGTAATCAAGTAAACCGATTGTTGTTCGTCTGTTGCATACTGTCTTAGCATTGTTAAGAGCTGCTATTGTAATCTCCCCTGTAACCCGTGTATAATTCTCTTCCCCTCCGTCCCGTCCAAACAAGCGACGCGTCCAGGTCACTGTGCCTGTAAGGCCTTGAGTGAACGGCCGCCATGCTCGATTCTAATGGCCAGATCCAACATTACATAAGTTTCAAATGTTGCTACGAATCAGTATCGTATAACTGTGCCTTTATGAACTGTGAAAGCCCCTAATCATGTTCCAAGCATCACATAACGTAATCATGTGAAAACTTTCAATGACAGTATACAGTCCCTACGTAAATGCAATTATGTTCAACTTGGTAGTCAGCTATTAGCCCAACATGTTTCATACTCTTCAGAATCGTGTCCCCCCTTTTCAAGCTCCATATTGAAGTGTAATATTGGAATCCTTTGGACGTCGAATAAACCGAAATAGTGGCGTACCCCCAAAACACGTAGTCTAACGACTTCATAACTTCATTACACCAACGGTCCACGCCTCTGGGCAGAACGCAATGCAGCATAAGTCATTCTGTCGTCTGCATCTAATTCCCTACTACGTATTTACGCTATAATTAGTTATGTATGCATCATAGGGAAATTAGAGCGACTCCTTCAAACTAGTTTGTAACCGCATATTGACATTTTTTCCATCAAAACACTTTGTGTTCCTCCCAATAGTACGCAGTTCTAGTATTTTCATACCACATTGATTTTGACGACCAACGACTTTGGGGAGCTGTAACGGAACGGATGCATTTTCGGACCGATGTTTATAGGACTATTTAGTCTTACTTTTGATCATAGACTACACCCTGAAAGTTTGGCCAGAGCATTTAGGTAAACCTGTATTAATTACAGGATTTATGTCTGTTTTGCAAGACGAAGGATTCCATAGAAAATGTAGAAAAAACATAAATTTTGTGGGGAAGATGATATTGCCATAGGCTACACCAAGAAAATAGAATGAACTTGTTTCTCAGAAATCATTCGAAATCATCCGTTTCTAATTTATTATACCTTGGCTTAATTCAATAGATATTTTCCAACACAGTATTTTTCCTCAGCTAAACAAATAAACGATCTTCTGAAACAAGAATGGACTCGTTCTTAAACCGTATAATGAGCAACATTCAATTCTCCATGCATAAATGCACCACAGTCGCTTTAATGTTGCGACACTGTACGCTGTTGCACAACTCTAGCATGTTTCTCTGTATGTGTTTCTGTAAGCATTGGGCGTATGCATGGTTTTTGGCGTAGTTCTTGTTTGTATGGTGGGTTCTAAAATGCTTACGCAAAAAATACTAATGTTTATTTTTTAAATAATATTTTCATGGTGATATAATAAATCACGCAATCATTTTCGTGATTTTTGCTGTGTAATGGTTCACTATCTCGGCACTCTTTTTGCAATTAGAGTGGTGAGATCAGCGAAAGTAGTAGTTTTTAAAATCAAGAAAAAGATACCAGAAGCACAGGTGTAGAAGCACAGTGGCCGAAGACATCACTGATATTAGTTGAATTTTTACTTTTGTTTACTTTGGAGTTACGTCTCCTACCAGTGTTTTTTCTTACAACGTCTCTGTTGCTCATTTAGTATAATTTATGTTTTTTTCAAAATGAGCCATTTGCAAGAGGAAACTTCTGAACGTAAAATTTACCCTTCAGCAAACAAGACGATATTTTGTGCAAAGGCATCGAGCTCTGCTCTTCGTGTCATATCCTTCCACCTCCAATTTTATATTGCCAGTAACAACATATCAATTTATTCAGAAGTTTGGTGGTTTACTGAAGACAACCGTTTCAATTCAATCAAATAAAACTATTACTAAGTGAGGTACCAGTAGTAACCGTGTGACTTATTAAGTAAGTTGAGGGAAAATTGAACACACCCGTGTTATTGGAGTATACAACTTCATCGCTAATTGCTGTTACCAGTAATAACCTACCGATTTGTCAGGTAACATTGGTGACAATTGAAAGAAACCTTTTCGGTATGTTTTCTGTCACTTAAGAATTTTTTTTATAACACCTCGTTTATGCTTATATTTCGTAGCCAAAAATTGGGTTACAACACCTGCAGAACATCAAGCGTCAAAATCTTTCAAGAAATGAAGAGTTTCAAGTAAGCACATAATTAAGCTCTTTTAAATACAATACGTTTAACAAGCACGTGACATTGTTGAATTGAAACGACTACAACTAATGAAGTTGCCGGAGTCTAAGCACGGTGTGACAGGTTTCATGAGGTGTTCAGTTTTACACCTCATTAGAAATGGAATAAAAATGTACAAATGGAGCAAGCAGTCTGCACTAAAGACAATGTAGACTACTTGCTTCGTTTAACCGTTACTTTGTGATTTCTTCTTTACTTAATAATGTACAATTTTATGCATTTTGTCTAGTTTTTTTTTTTTGAATTCTACATTATTTTACCAGCAATGTACGTGTGCATAAGTTGAAAATGCCGGGAAAATTATTAAGGAAGACCTGTTAGAAAATTCGTGCTTTTAAAGTCTTTTTATTTGTCAAATATTTTAGTTGCACGTTAATTGCTGATTAATTTCTGTGAATAGTGATTTGAAAGGTGAACGGTATCAAGCTAATCACGCGAGTTTAATTTTCATTTTTTAAAGTCAATTTCCCCGAAACTCAATGCCGTATTTTATTGATTTTTCGAACTTCACCCATTGAAATAAACGTGGAAATAAGCAAAAATGGCGGCAAGCAAAGCTTAAATAAGAAACCCATCGGCAAAGAAAAATCCAGAATCGATCACTTCATCCGAATATCAAATCTAGCTTTACAGCAAGAAGACAGGAACGGATTCCATGCGTTCTTAACCTGTTCACCATAAAAAAAAATGCCAAAACTTGAGTCCAGAAAGTTTGTCCGCAATTTAAAACACGAGTACATTTAAAGTTGCCAGAGGTATCATAATGTCTATTGTAGTGCTGATAAGTCAAAACAGCATCTTCCCTGTCAAATCTCTCATGGGCAATGGAAAGGTTAACGGATTGAAGATGATCAGTACAAGACAGGTTACGAATGTATGGACACTATTTCGTAAGCCTGTGCTACCATTTCGAAATTGTACGTAGGTAAGAAGATCAACGGGGACGACACACTTGTGTGCAGTACACAAGTTCAAGAATGATGAATACCCTATAAAGGGTTGAAAAAAGAAAAACAGCCAGATAAGAGACTTTTTGAGAATGTAATGAGCTTTGCAGAATTCTTTGCAAATAATAGAGTTAATATGATTGACAAGTTTAAATTTGTCATAGACGACAACGCCGAGATCACGGAGAGAGGAAATAAAATACTGCAGATTTTCCAACGAAAAATACTCTGGCAACAAATTAACTGCAGCATTTAATCCGTCAGCAGCAGTTTAGTTAGGATCCTGCAGTTTCTGTGACAATGAGCAGTTATCAACAGCTCTTGTAGATTGTAACTGCAGCTCCGCTAAACAACAGCATTTTCTGTGACAAACCGGATTGTACACATTTTGTGTAGTATGAAACTGCACTTTTATAACAGAACTGAACTTTCTCTGACAAACAGCATTTTAATCTGCAATTTTAGTAGACTATAGCTGAAGTTCTGCTTTACAACGGTAGTTTCAGTGAAAAAGTCCAGTTTCGGTGACAAATTGCAGTTTCTATGGGAAACCTTAGTCTTCAATTGTAATGTTTGTAAACTGAAACTGGAGTTTAACATAATTATAGTCTTCTACTGCCATTCTAGTTGGTTGGAACCGCTGCTCCAAAGTCAAACTACAGTCTTCAAGTGTAGTTGTTGCAGACTGACAATCAAATATAATAAAATAGCAGTTTTAACTGCAGTTGCGTAGTTGTCACTTAAATATTGTAATAAGAAAATTTATGAATTGTAGTATGAAGGTGTAGGTGTATCAATACTCTCTATAGTTTACTTACCATTAAAAAGATAATAGAATGTTTAGGTGGCAGTGGTATCCGCTTCACAATTCGAGTGCTAAAAAACGGAAGAATTAGCTTCAATTTTTAATTATTGTAGTACCATAAATTGAATTTTTTATGTGCTGTAGTTACAAAACGTGCTCTATTTAAGTACTACTGCAATTTTTTTTAACTGCCGTTTATTGTACAACAAACTACAGTGGTTAATTACTGTATATTATAAAAGTTGATAGAGCTTGGAATTTTTTAAAAATATTTTAAAAATTAATTTCTTTGCGCCTTAAGTCAGCCGAAGCATTTTAATCCTTATTTGGCTGAAGCTGCTCAATTTTGAACATTACCAAACGTTTTTGAGAGAAGAAATATCTGGTAAAGGGAGGAGTCAACTCAGGGATTTGAACAGGGTAACCTCCGATCATCGTTGGGGCCTAAAGATTGTTCAGAATTGGCCAGAATAGTTACCATACCCGCTGAAGGAGCGTGGTAGGCTCTCACGCTACCCTGGCCGTCAGTCCTCCTTTCCAGGGGTTCGACCAGATCCGCAAACCTCCAGCAACCAAACTGAGCTCTCTCACCACCCAGCCACGATGACCACAATTACTGAAGTTTATACTCCATAAAACTACAGTAATTTTTCATCTATTACTGAAGTATTTTTTGGTAAGAGTGATCTACAAATAAAGCGTAGACTGTATGAGAAATTTCAAATACATCGAACAGAGGACTAAATGTTATAACCGAAGCACAGATAATAACTGGCAGACATCAGCACACCATGAATGCCTCTGCACGTTCACCACTAACACTAAGATTGTGAACTTTGGATTCGGTTGTATACTGCATAATGAATACATACTTCATAATATAATGAGAAAAGCAGCCGAATGATAATGCCCATTAAAACGTGAATCTGCCAGTTACAAAATGTAAAACAAGAAAGAGTGACGTTTCTGGAACAGGTCCAAGCCAAAACTACAAAAGCATACTATGAAACACTATGATAAAACACGTAAGAAAACATTTTTCTTTAGCAATGCCGTGTTGGAAAATTAGGAAACCACATGTCTGCATCTGTTTTATGTTCAACCCAAAAAGAGTACAGCGAGACCCCTAGGTAGATGAAGAGACAATTCCAGGAGCTTCAGGAGAGAACAGCACATGGTGCTACTGACTCACACTTTCCTGGAATTCTCTTCGTCCACATTAGATCTTTTGACCTACCCTATTCAACTGATTTTGTATCGAAACGCTTGCGTACTTTTTTTTTTAATTTGGCTTTGTCACAATAATGTTAATTTTTACCGGGTGTATTTTATGATTAACAGTTTTTTGTTCAGCCTCTTGCTTGAAACAGGACTGATACGTCCCCGAAATGCTGTTTTCTAGCTTCTCAAATGTGCACCTTCCAGCTAGTAATTTATTAAATATTAGTTCATAAATGACGTAGTTTATACGATGCACTCGATGTACCCTTAAATGTCAAACTTAAAATTTCGAATATTTAAATCGTTGAGCCTCTGCTACGCGATGTTGCTGAAGATCGCTCATTGCTAAATCTGGGATCCTAAGTGTGTGAGTACATATAGCATACCACTATGCTAAACTGTGCTATGTATTTTTTTTTCAACCGATGGGAAGTTTCAGCATTACGCTTAAGATTTCGTCGAAGAGTTATTTTTGTTTGTTAGACTTCACCTTATTTTCCCCTACCCCACCCCCATCTAATCGGGCGATAAGTCTGTCCTCCTGTCCGGTGTTTTTCAATTTTTGCAGGAGGTACAGATGTATGACAAGATTTAGATTAGGGGTTTGAATAATATCTCTGTAATGTGTGGTGCAGTGGCAACCCGGACCACTGCACTGTGACTGAGGTTGGCGCTAATGACCAAGCTGTCGACACGCCATTAAGCCTCATCTCCCCCCCCCCGACCTAATCTTTCATACTGTTTCAGACATATGCATGAGAGTACGGTCGTCTGCACAGAACAGTTATGAATGTGCATTAAAAATATTGTAAATGTCATTTTTATGTGTATATTTTGTTAGTTCTTGGAGACTTTTTAATTTCAAAATACAGAATGTTTACTGGCGAAAACAGTTTGAATTTATTTGGCTTCAATAGTGAATAAATTGTATTTATGAACAGTCTTAAGGATTTTACATTTATTTTCAGCTAACAACATTGGCCAACAAATTAAGCCAATCACCAGTTGAAATCACTTCAGCATTAGGTTTATTTACCGTTAATAAGAAGATCTTTACAGTGGTAAGGCATCTCCAATTTGCTTTAACTCTTTATATGCTCAAACAATATCTCTAAAATAATATTCTGGTTTTTCTTTTCAGATGCTAAGTACCATAATTACCTACTTAATTGTGCTTGCACAGTTTATTCCACAAACTGCGACTGGTTCTCAGAAGTGCAACTGTAACAATACTGGAACGTACAATGCAAGTGAAACTTAGACCTATTACGTTGGTTTTCTGACAACCCGTTATTTAAAAAATGAAATAACGGAGTACAACTTCTGTTTACACACTTTCTTCAACAGACAAAAAAATAATACTAATCTGATAATACTCTACGTCTGTAGTGTTGACTAAAATGTAAGGAGTGTTTAACATGTTTGTCTCAAAATGGCATGTTTAATTTCAAACAAGGTTGTGTGATTTCATTCACGGTATCCCTTTTCATTCGTTTGTCAAACCTGTTGAAATGAAACAATCGTTGGAAGTAGCCAAAGATTTAATATTTAATTAATGTTCGAATTGTTACTCAAATAGTTGCACACAAGTGCATTGTTGTGATTTTGTTAGAAACGCTATAGTCGTATACGTAAAGAAGCCGTACCTTTCAACACGAATAGTTGTCTAGTCATAATGGGCAGTGCAAGTGGGCAGTCCCCGACTTGCGACTAACTCGATTATTTGTTAACAGTTATAGTGAGTTTATCTTTCTACTGTCTAATTTAGTCCATATTAAATGCGTTCCACAGTAGCAGAGATTTCCTCCTCATTAAGTATATGGTCATCGAGAATCAGTTATTTTCCCTCCTCCTGAAATGGTGGATGGAATACATACATCGACACGTTACTTCTACAGTTCGGCCATCTGCAAATCAAAGCTGCCGGAGACTGAGTAAGCTGGAAAAAAGTAGGTGGGTCTATTTTGGATAAAGACAGAAAATGGTTAAGCGATTCATCAAGAGGTTAGACCAAAATTCAGATGAGCATAAAGTAGAATATTTGTAATGTTGCAGTAGATGAAATAAACTTTATTTCCTCTCCCATTTTGCCACCATATTTTTTACATGCAAAGGGTTGTGCACGATGGGCAGCATGAATAAAAAGTAGCAAAGCTTTGCATGACTGTCATTTTCTGATACGAAGTGTCGTTGAATCAAATTCCTATCTTTCTTTAACCGTTCATGTGCAGTGTTTTTATTTATATGTGAATATATCTTGAAGATTCAGTGTGTAAGCCACACTGTGAGTTTGGTGAATTTTACCTATTTGTATCTTAGACTTTGTAGGAAGAATACTATGTTATTTCTGAATATAATTTTAGATGTTGCTCTGTTAAAATACTGAAAGCTTTGTGGCGGGTAAGAGGTAGTTAGTAATTGTTGTACCTGAGTGTTGATGTTCGGGGACTCTGGTTGAAAAAACTCCTCTGGGATGGAGATTGAAGAGTTACAGCCGGAAATCAGTTTTATCTTTGGTAATATATGTGAATGAAGAATATTCAAGCCATTCAGGTAATGTGGAAGACATTGTACACAAGCTATATAGCTGTGCTGTAACTTAAGGTGTGATATTTTGAGTGAATGCAAGAATGCTTATTCCAGGAAACAATTAAGCCTGTTAAGCCTGTAAGTAAACTGAATTTCTCTGGGCTTTTCCTTTCGTCTTTTGCGCTGTAACTCGCCCATAACGTCGTTGATGCTATTCAACCTTGGGAATACTACTGGAAGAAAATAAAGGCTTATGGTACGAAAATAATAATAACGGTGTGTTTAAACGTCAATGGTGCTACTAAAAACACCAAACCACATCTAGTGAGCTCGTGTAAAGCGACCACGAGTCCCCTATGAGAAATTTCGCCATAACGTGGCACTGCTCCCATGTAATAAAGCGATGATGAAAAAGTGGCTTGTAAATAAAGTGGCTTTGACGCCTTAACCTTGTTTGAGGCCGTGCGGGGATGATCGTCGCTATGGCATTTAAAAAGAGATTTTCGGACGAGGACGGTATATTGGTCTTGCATACTTGTTAGTTTTATTAATAAACTTTTGGCATTACCAACAGTTTTCCTGAGGTTTGGGTGAAGCTAAAGGGAAACAGCTTTTGGAGTTGAAATTGCAACAAATCGTATAAGGGGCGTTTCATCAAGGCAAAAAGTGGTGACTTATTCTCAATAGAGTTTCACATCAGGGCAAGGTATTTAGCCAAATGTCACAGTTAATTTCACAGTTCCGGTTCTAATAAATTCTAGGAGAATCCAGGAACACAAAAGACATGGACAATTTCTACTCACAGGAAAAGTAAGTAAAAACCCAACCCAGCAGATAATCCCGGAGATAAACAGATTCCCACATGATACAGTAAAACACTTATGATTCATGAAGGGGCATGCTAAAATCAGCATGCAAAGTAGGACATCGTCGACAATCCTCATCGTATAATAGGGAAGACTGATTCAAAATACAAACTCGAGCAGCAGAGGGAAGAACAGAAATGACGCACGGACTCGACCCCAAAATACGTTGTCATGGAAAAGGAATACAAAACGGTTACCAACGGTTATATAAATAAAACAAGAAACACAATAGTGTGCCATAAATAAATATAAGACTACCGCAAATCGTATACAAAATATGATTTTATTTGAGCTGATAGTTACTTTTATTTTCTCCCAGGCGAATTATTCGCGTCATTTTCCAGCAAATGCTACTAATTTCGTGCATAAAAGTATTCTAAAGCTAGTGCTTTTAAGTCCAAGATCAATAAGTAAAAGCTTTTGATAGAGCTTTCCAGCTAATGCTAGTTGCCCTAGCAT
>JAHWFP010233897.1:28175-55080 GCA_023313725.1 Lithobius niger | reverse complement strand
CCTCTCGTTGGCTGCTTGCACTTTTATCTAGTGGCTGCTGCTGTTGCGGATGCTGGCGCAGTGGTACATCTGCTGCCATTGGCTGTATCAATTTGTTCCTCGCAGCAACTTGCAGATGCGGACACACATGCCTCGGGTCACACCAGACCTCGCATATATCGCACGAGCGATTCGCGCACGCACGACGGAAGTGACCTTTCATGCCACACCTCAAGCACTGTGGCGCACAGTCCTTGATCAACACAAGCGTTTGAATACCCCTAATTGCGGCCACGTCCGGTACGTCTTCCATGGTCATCCCTTCCCGAAGTCGAAGCGTGACACATCGAGTTGTCGTTTCACATACAGATCTGCCCTTAACAGTAAGTCTCTCAAACTCATGCTTCTCAAGTGTGGCTATACGCGCAAAGCCAACGGCTATTTCCTGCGGTGTCGTGCTTCTTGGTAACCACAAGAGCCGTGCTTGTACCGTGTGTTCATGCAAGTCAAAAATATCCACTGATTGCTCTTCAACGAAGAGCTTGGCTTTTAGCAGCCGCTGCTTCGCAGCAACAGTTCTCACTTCTACCTCAAATACGTGGCTCTTCCTAAGCGTACCTGCCGCCACAATCTCTTCTTCTCCTACAATTTCCGCAGCAGCCATGTAAACCTGAACAGTTAGGTATGGGGCACCAACCGCCGCACACACCATAACAACTGATTTCGGCATCCGGAAGTTGGTCAGGCCACCGCCATATATCCTCTTAAGGGCCTGCAGACTCCTGGCATGCCGCCGATCCTCTAGCGCCTAGGCCTGTCCTGCTTCTCTTTCCATCTCCTCCCTTACTTCTACTTCACTGTCTCCCCATCCAATTCTTTCCTGATCAGCCACCACTGCACTGAAAAGCCTCACAGTGTTCATTGCCGTTTCCTCACTCACAACCTCTCTTTGCCTTCTCATCATGGCCACATCACTCTCGCCGTCATCTTGCTTCCTCTTGGGTTTTGGCTTAGTATCCACTCCAAAGTCCCTCACACCCTTCTCACTGATCCCACGCTACAGGGCCTCTCTCATCACCTGCACAAACGTCTCATCCGTAACCACACCCAAATTGATCTCGCCAGCCGTCAGAACCTTCTTCTTCCATAACTCCTGAAGAAGCCCTCTACATCAGCAGCCATTTTGTTTCATTTTACCGTTCAACAATCAACTTTTTAGCAAAGACATAACACATGCACGAAGAATGAATCTGGAGTTTGCTGAGTTGCATTGTTCCCTAAATACAATGGTTAAAACAATGTAAAACAATCAAAATGATCGTTTAGGGTCCCATAACTCCGAAATGGATCTACCAATCGAAAAAGTGGTCCCTGTAAGGTTGAAGCCCAGGAAAATTTCTGGCTCAGATCATGTTTCAGATTTTAGGTAGGTGCAGTAGTTTTTTTCTGAAACCGTGTCAGCCAAGAACAAGAACAAAAACAACAACAACAACAACAACAACAACAACCACAACAACAACAACAATAACAACAACAACAAGTGAACAGTTTTCAAATTTACGTGAGGCTCCCTACGTTTACTCGTGCACGGAAATGCATAAAAGTTGGTGTAAAGTTGGGAAAATTTGCTATCTACTGTCTGGCCAAGTTTGATCGAAATATATCGAATAGGAATAGAAACGGAGAAATTAATAGATTTAGTTTTGCTGGAGAAAGGACTTAATCATATACACTATATGCACGCATATCGCCGTGTATGATATCTTCAGTCAACGCCCTGCGTTTGGCGTTTGCTGATTGGCATTGTTGCATAAAAACAATGTTTAAAACAATGTAAAACAATCAATCTGGTCGTTTAGAGCTCCCTAGCTCCTGAACCACTTGACCAATTAGAAAAAGCCTTATGAAAAGGGCACATCTGCAGACCAATACCCGTAAAACGACCTAAGAACAGGACAAATAGTTTGATCTGTAGAGAGCGTATTAGAAACGTGTTGTACGAAGTACAAGAAGCCAAAAATTAAAATCACGATTCCAGCTCAAGTCCAGATCTCCGATGTGACAAATAGGAAATTAATAAAAGTTGGTACACGCGTTCACCAAGTCCAACAAAGCTTGTATACTAAATTTGAGAGGAAAATATTGAAAGACAGCAGAGAAATTAAGCATCCGTTACCAGAAATTCTTTTCCTGTTTTTATGGCAAATTTGACTTTATTTTTTTCCCGAGGATCTGTTAGCCCTAGCCACAAAAACAAAAAATAAAACCCTCCTTCGCAAAGCCATTTAACAGACTCACGAATTTTTTGAGTAAGCAGGGTGAATTAGTTTTTTGTTTATGTTCTGCCAAAGAACTACTAACAGAATCGTGTGCTAATAAGCCTGATGTCTTTTAGATTCAATGCTAATTGCTTATTTATTAACCTAGAGAAAAATCTCCTGCCTTAATGCTTAAATGTTCTATATTTAAAATTTGAAGGTTTTCAGATGAATGGATAGTTCGTAAATTGGTGCCAACCGTATAGCCCAATTTCGGAAAGAACCTGAAAATGAAAGGAATTTTATTGTTCTTGTTGAGCTTATCTGTTGGTGCATTACAAGGATAATTATAGTGTCCACCTTGGTGGGTCCTGTGAGGGGTGCGGAGGTTAGGGAGTTGGTTCACAGCTAACCTATACCAAATGTTAGGTTTTTTTTTTTTTTAACCCACTTCAGAATACGCCCAAAGTACGATAGGCCGGGGAAAAAATGTCACCGAGACAACCACAATCATAAAAATGTTTTAAAAAATATTTAAAAAACACGAGTTGGTTGCCATCACAAGATTAAAAAAGGTTTAAAAAAAATTAACGATAGGTTAAAGAAAAAAAGAAGCAAGCTAATGGATTTGAAGCGGGGACCTCGCGCCCAGTTGGCGTGGACGCTACCCTCTGTGCTACGCCCACAAACAAGGGAACGACGCTTTCAATAAACTTATAATGTGATCTGGCGGGAAACATTGTAGTTTTCGTTAATAAACCAAACGTTTTCTCTTCAAACGTCTCACAAACACTTAAGACATGAATCCGGCAATGTGGCATGATTAGAACTAGTGTGTGTGTCGCCGAAATGTAGTATATTTTACTGACTGTGAAGAGAGCCACAATCCATTCATCCATCTCGTGCAACCTCTAGCCCCTAATGAATATAATAATCTAACAGTTTTTTTTTTAAAGGCTTAAAACAAAGGAAGAAAGATAATGTTCTTAGCTAAACAGGCTTACAATAGTAATATTTCTGCAATGTAAATAAAATAATTTTAAAGAAAGACGACTGCCAAGGTGGCTGCTCGCTGAGATATATACCAAAGTGGCTGCCCACTGAGAAAAATACAATCTTAAGAATCCAAGTGGAGGAAAAGAATTCTTGGTAACGCGAAATTTCGGCTTAAACATGGGAGCTTGAGGTCAAACCTTACAGTAATGGCTACCGTCTTTACTAATAATGTTAAAGATTTTTGCTACAATACCTATTGTTTGAATTACGTATATTCAATGGACTACATGTACTTGTTAGTTAGGCTGGTGGATGTCATTAGGCTTTTGTGGTGTTCGTTCTGGTGTTCTAATTATGTTAGCATCAGGTTAGATTTAATTACATGCTATGTAAAGCGCATGACCTGGGGTCCTTATGCTCTGAATAAATCAAAATCAGACTAATTTACAATTCATTTTTACAACTCTGACAGTGGCGTTTTGTTGAACCACTACAGAATAGCGTGCTACACTGTACGGTCTAGCTGTTAGTCTGACGTATAACACAGTATTAATTGTGAACCCTTCCTGACAAAACGAAAATCGGAGCCTCCACGATTTGTTACCGAGTTTTGTTAATTCGCAAATAGCTTTTATTAACCGCAAGTGGATTGATTGTCGGATTGACTGATTTACGCTGATGTTTGTTATTTCTCGTCTTGTTGTTCTTTGTTTTTAAGGAGCACGCACCACCGGTTCTCAGATCACCGAAGTTAAGCAGCATTGGGCTCGATTGATCCGGGAATCCGGCTGCTCAGACATAGGATCTAATGGTGTCATCGGGAAGATGACCAGGAGCGGTTAACGCTCTCTAAAACCCTTTGAACCTTTGAACCCAAACTGGGTTAAATGCCCCACGACGATGAGAGGGATAATTTAGCTGGAGACACATCGTTTGGGTGGCGTGAAACAATAATGAAGAGGAACAATAACAACAACAATGAACTAGCGCGTAATTTTGATACTGGTTGTGGGTCTTGGGTCTTCCAAATGTAAGGCTTGCAATGCGCCAAGTTTTAAAGTTGCGTTGTATGTCTTAAAAGTGGAAACTTGGCTCGTTTTGATATCAAAGACGTTCAATGGCTGAAACTTGGCGGCTGTTTTGTTTATAATTTATTGCTTATGGTAAAGGAAACCACGACTTTTGGGAGCTGCACCTAACGTGATTTTTTTTAAGCTACTTGCTATGCTCTGAATTCTTTACGTTTTTGGTTGTAACCTAGCTGAAGATATACTTCTGAACTTTAAAACATTTTCGGTGAATACTTTTGTATAGGATTGTTTTGGTATTGATGTGATTTTATGATTTTGTGGGGATTTTCTAAGTAGAATATTTCTTTAAAGGCTACCTAGGAATAACTAATTACTCGTAAAAAGGAGCTAAGTATTAATTCTGCAGAAATTGCATATTTCAGATAAATAATTTTTATGTTGTTTGTTCATGGGTCTGGCGAATTTTGTTAGTTTTGCAGTAACAATGCAACTTATATTTAGCATGGAGGAGTTCTGCAAGCCGAATATATGCCGTGACAGCAGGTTTCTTTTAGTTTTAGGTTGCTAGGTTTTGTTGACGCTTTTAACGTGTTATTTTCGGCACTGATTTTTGTTTGGGTATCAGTTCTTTTGGGGAGTGATGTCGTGATGATTTTTGTTTTCCTAGTCGAATAATTTCTTTTAATGCAAACCAATAATAACTAATTAAACGCAAAAAGACGCCAAGTATTAATGCTACACAGTTCACGTAAAAATAATTCTCATGTTGTTTGTTGATGGGTAAGGCGGATCAAAGGGATTCAAAGGGTCGAGCGTTTAATCGCTTCCAGTCATCTGCTCGGTGAAGCCCTAAGGCCCTGAAGACGGATTTCTTTTGCAATAACAATGCAACTTATTAGTTAGTAGGGAGAAGTTTGGGCGCGTTTACGCGACGACTCGCATGTGCATTCTCGCAGCTAGAATTTAATCGCGATGGCAAAGGTGTCGTTTCCATGGTAACAACGCTACCTGGATCAGCTAAAACTGACATCGTTTGAGTAATGCTTGTAGTTTATTAATCCGTGACAAAAAAAATTTAAGAATTCCTCTTGACGAAACAGTTTTCCCAGTCGTTTCTGAACTCACATTATTGACAGTTTTCATTGCGAGCTGTGAGATAAAACCGCCGCCATGTTGGAATTTCATATGATTTCTAACTTCCAGCTGCGAGAAAGGTGAAAGGTGAAAGGCGAGAAAGGTGGGGTGAAAGGTGAGTCGTGGCATAAACGCTTCCTTACGCTAGACAGATTTGTGTCATTACAGTACGTCATTTCCAATAAACCGACCAACGCCTAACATGCACCCGCAAAAACACGAGATACGCGACCCACACAGTGTTTTTAACTATAATTTTAGGGTTAAGAATAACAATTCATAGTCCCCCCACCCCCCTACGCGTCAGTTATCTCACTATCCCAAGGACCCTCCATTCCCAAACCACCAAAGGTATATAGAATTAATGTTGCCCAATGCTCACTGCACTTTCATTTTAAGTTTACTTTCGTTTACATAGGCTTCTTACAAATGACGGTTACATATTATGCTTCTTAAAGTCTATGGAAATTAACATTACTTCCGGGCCACTAGTAGTTTAGCTAGCTAGTCAGTAACATAAAATCAACGATTTTTCGATTTTCCTAGAAAGAGTCATCCGACGAACCAAAACCTTTGCCCTACATTATTGGGACGTAACCCGATTGTCCAACAGATTTGCAACCGTTTTTGTCGCATGCAAGATCCAGCTGCTCGCTCATTGTTGTCCATAAAACTTTTGCTCCAGATAAAATAAACATGCTAACGCTTGCCGCCTTCAGGCCACAACTACAATACAACAACAATGAAACGTCAACAACTTAACAGCGACATGCTAGCCAGTGTCTTGATGCGGTCTTGTGCGCCTCGTCTATTGTTGCCCTATTGTTACATGTTGCATCATTGAAGCCTGTATTTTAGTGTATTTTGGTGTCATGTTGTTGGTTGGTTGTTGTACTTTTTGTTAGGAAAGGCGCATGGCTGCGGGACAGGGCTCACAATAAAAGCAATCAATCAATTGAAGCCTTGCTGCCGCCCCATAACCCCTTTTCAGAAAACTCTCGTGTGTAAATAAACTCTAATAAGCACTGCCTGCCGGCCGTTTTAATAAAGTCAATGGTTTTTCAGTACAGTAAGTATAGGGTATCACCCGGCTTTCGACGGATGAGATGTAACAATCAGAGGGCGTGCAGCGGCCGAGTATTGTTACATCTCAGCCCGAGACCGGCGAGTGATATTCTATTTATCTACCGATTTCAACATCTCGGTCAAAACTACCGACAGTAGGACAAAAGTGGACAAATACAATGTTGTTAGCTTTCTTCGATGAGGCAAAAGTAATGTGCGTATTTCCGTTATGGGTCTTCGTTTTCCTTGTGTTCCCCTGAGTTCCCTGATTGTCTCTCTCTCTGTTTTATAATAATAATAATAATAATATAATAATAATGTAGGTTCGTTGCAAACGCAACCGGAATGGCAAGGACCTGGTGGTCACTAACTGCCATCCGATATTAAAACTAAAAAATTAAAATGTAAAAGTTTAAGAGTTTAAAAGTTTAAAACGATGATGATGGCTCGACTGCATAGGATGGGTAGATGGTATTGGGTTGGGGTCACGAATGCCTTACCACCAAGGTTAGACCTACCAGGGACACAATGGTCCCCGATGGCATCGCCAAACGTGAGGGACAAGTGAGGGGAAAAGCCGGGTTATTCCAGTGTTCCCCGTGCTCTGTGTTTTGTGGTTCTCTGGTGACCTAGTCGTCCTGGTTTAGGTTAAGGTAGCGTTAAGTAGGTTAGCATGAGCGCATAGGTGTATGTAGACCTTTATAGCTCAATAAACAAATCAAATCAAATCAAATCATCTCGGTCCGTTCCTAATTGTCAAGCTCGTGTTTGGTAATTGTTGCCTGATTCCGAAAAAGAAAGATTTTGCAAGTTCGGCCATCACGGCAATAAAGAAAGAAAGAAAGTTGCTAAGCTAACTTTCGAAGATATGTTTGACTTGTCCGATGATAGCAATGAACACACTACGAACATTAAGAAATGCAGCTTGTCGGACGATGGCAAATATTACGTCGTTAATCTACCATCTAAGTTTACTTTCGAAGATTTGTTTGATTTGTTTGACGATTGCAATGAGCAATGTTTTAACGATAGTCACACAAAAAAATACTGTGGAAAAAACAGCAGGAACACGTTTGTTGACTGCAAACTGTTAAGCGCAGCAGACTGTTAAGCCCTGACCAGACTGGCTGCTCGCGACAGCACGGCGACGCATTATGGTGTAAAAAAGACTTCAATATTGGTCCTTAAACAAAACACCAACCATACCATTTTAGCAATATTGACCTTGTAGGCACGTAGTTTCCCATCGCTTCGCACGAAAATGTCTTCTGTCTGGAGAGGGCTTTAAGCTTATAAATAGTGTACGAAAAATTGAATGGTTCAGACGTTGTTTGAAGCATGGAAGATGTCTGCCCGTACTTTAGTAAAAAGTTTCGTCAGCTAACTGACTTACAAATTAACGCATTGTTGTGCAAATTATTTTAGAAATACGCAGATACTCTCCCAGTTGTTTGCAGCAGATTCTTTTTGAATTGCAACGCATAATGAGTGAAGATGGTGTTCATGTGCGTTTGTTGGATGTTGTAAGATCTAGACACACGCTAGTATGTCGCGCCAAGTTACGCAACAAACATCACATTAATTCAATTGTCAAGGTTGTAAACCATTGTAGCGCGGCGCCATAGCGTCAGTGTCAGTGTCAATGTCTGTGATGCTACAGGTCGGTTTGCCTAGAGCCTTTACAGCTCCTATGTGTTAGTGTATTAGTGAAGTAGTGATGTAGGTGTTTCAGTAACAGTGTGTGTAGTTGTACTGGGGCTGATAGTCAATGTTGGCTAGAGCTCCGTAATAAATCAATCAATCAGTGTCTTACATCTTGAAGCATAGTTTGGCACTTTTGAGGTACCTCATGCTAGTGTGTCGTCACAAATCTAAACAACGTTGCCAAAGAAATTGTTTCTCCGTCCAATTAACAAAAAACTAACAAAATACCCAAATAAAGCCAAAAACTGGTAAAAAGGCCACCAAGTTGAGACTTGTTTAGCCTTACAAAGCAATGATATGAACTAACGAAAAAAAATTAAAACAAATCGAAAAACTGATAAAGAGGCGACTAAGTTGAGAATGGTTCGGCCTATCAAATGAGTTAACACGAAATTAAAGTATTGGAAAAATGGCCACTCAAGCTATAGGTAACGTGGCACATTATTACACATATGCTGGCTAGTTGAGTTGAGCCTAATACGCAATTTAAAAAAAGAAGTGATGTCATATCGAAAACCAAAACTGGTAAAAAGAAACGCCAAGTTCCGAATGGTTCGGCCCTTCAAAGGAGTGACCTCGACACATCAAAACATTAGCCAAATTAATCGCACCGAATAATACTTTGGACTTTAAATGAAAACTTGAACATTGCTACCAAAAGAACCAGTGTTCTACTTTTCATTTAACCTCCGAACCATTAGTCGGTGTGATTAACTTGACGAATGTTTTGTTGTGTTGATATCACTTCTTTGAAGGGCCGAACCATTCGGAACTTGGCGTTTCTTTTTACCAGTTTTGGTTTTTGATGTGATTTAAACTTCTCACCCGTTTTGAAGCTCTCAGTCCTTTTGTCACAACGGGATAACAACAATGAACAAGATCTGTGATCCACAGAGGTGCTGGCATCCCAGCTCTCGTTTCTGTTAAATGAAACTTGGAAGAAAACAAACAAAGTAATAAAACATAAAAAAAAACGTCGTTCGACAACTCATGCTACTCACAACATTGCAACTGCTTCTTGGCAAACGTTGGTTTCCATTAAATGACAAAAAGGAAGAAAGCAAACGGATATAATCAATTAAATGAAACAATTAAACAAAATAATACCTCAAACGTCCAAAAAAAAAATTCATATTAATTTCAAAAAATTCAATATTGTTCTTTTCATTGCTTGTAGCATTGCGTCTTGCGGATACTCCACAGAAACTTTCTTCTGGCTAACACAACAATGGATTCCACTCGCGTTCACTTGTGTCTTTAACAATGCACGTCGGACCGATAGCTTCAAAACGGGTGTGAAGAAGGATATCGCCCGCTTTCCTCATGATGGAATCCAACAATGGCTCGGGTGCTACGCGCCCTCGACATTGTTAGATCCGGCATTCTGAAAGCGGACGATATCCTATACCACTTGTCAACACTTAGGCTAATGCTATGAAACTGTCGACTGCCTCAGGTCCACATAAAAACACACACAAGTTTTGAGTAGCCACGAAATGACCAGTTGTGGGCGACAGGGGCACTAGGTTATGGTTACCATAAACTTCTACTAGATACAATGGTTTTTCCATTTGGGATTCACTTTGCTTTACGTGGGGAAGTGAGCTATGCCTTTCAGCTGCAATTGTTAGTTTCTGCAGAGACAAATTGTAAATAACCGCAATACACTGAAATGCAATTTAAAACATTTTCAGCTGGCCTAAACGATGTTCGACGAGAGCCTAAGATTGTTACGGCCTATGCAAATTTAAGTAATCCTAACCGTTGCATCGTCACAGCTTACAAACTCTACATTTCTCATATTGGAAAAGTCGACGACAACGGACTGTTTTTCCTTGCACCCCTTTCAAAAGGCAACAAAGTTGTGTGGTACAAAAACCAACCACCAGGGGTCTAACACATTATATGGTATTGTCCAGAAAGTTGCAAAGCAAGGAAGAATTAGTAAAATTTCACAAACCATAGCCTTCGTGCAATTTCCGCAAAGCTACTTTATTGTCAAAGTTGCAGAAAAACGGGTCACCGTTCTCTTGAGACACTGCATACATAATATACAGGGTGGGGCAGAAAGGACGGAACACCCTTGGCAATCAAAGATGGTTAATGTTAGGATAATGAAACTTTGCATGGTATGTAGGCGAACGGGGAGCCAACTAATCATGAATCGATCACTGACCTTGACGCATATTTTCAAGGTCATCGTGATGCTAACTTTTTAACTATGTTTCGTAGAATCCCAGTGTAAATTAGAAACTTGTAGACAGTGGCAAAGCATGGCCAATGCAAAAAACAGAACGAAATTCGGTACGTAGTTTAGGAGTTACGGGCATTACAAGAATCATTCTGTTGTGCTGGCCGAGTGGCTTTCCTACCAAACAGTTCTGTCCGGCTCTTTCATACACCATGCATTGTATTGGTAGGTAATGGTGTTGGCAGCATACGCAAATTGGCATAATTCATTAACCGTGATCAGCTCTGAAACAAAATCAGAAATGTTAACCGGAGGGAGGAACAACATTAGCTTCATTTCTGGACGACCACGGTAATTAAACTATGCCAACTTGCATAAGATGCTGTAGTTTGCAGCACCATTCTGTTTATACGTGTAATGTAGAAGGTTGTGTTGAGCTAGTGTCGAGTCATCAGTATGTCAGTTGCTGTTTGTTTCCAAGCATGCTTCATGTACTTTGAGGACCACAGGACTTAAAGTTACACTCACTGTTTGGCAGGAAAGCCACTCGGTTAGCACAACAAAATGATGCTTGCAATTTTCATAACTTCTAAACTAGCGTATCGAATGTCATTCTGTTTTTTGCAATGGCCATGCCTTGCCAATGTCTACAAGTTTCTAATTTACACTGGGGTTCTACGAAGCATAGTTAAAAAGTTAGCATCACGATGACCTTGAAAATATACGTCAAGGTCAGTGACCGACACATGGTTAGTTGCCCCCCCCCCCCCGTTCGCCTACATACCATGCAAAGTTACAATATCCTAACATTAACCATCTTTGATTGCCAAGAGTGTTCCGTCCTTTCTGCCCCACTCTGTATAAGCGCACCAGTAAAGATATGCTAGTAAATGCCTCTGAAATGTTGCATGGCAACAAACCAGTCGAAAGTTACAAAAACTTAACAATGAAAACGAAACTGCGAAATTGCAAAAAATCTTTCCAGGTGCAACACTCAACTTTAATAATAGTTGCAATGCGACTATGAATTTTCATTAACTTCATTATCAGATTTACTTTTTGTATTTATGTAATAGGTTTCGTAGTGGCCTAATTTTAATGACGGCTAGAATGTTATGAATTGTTATTAACCACGTTTTTATAAATGAATTAAACTATTATTAAATTAGTTAGTTTGTTTCCAGCGTGGAAGAAGTCCGCCGTGATGCCGGCACCGCACTTTAGTCCGCTTAAGGATTTGCACATTAAACAACGTTTTGTAAATTTTTGTTAGACCATTGTTGTGAAGAGGGATGAGAGATTGTTGGGAAGAATGGGGTGTAAGATGGGTTGGTGGAGAAACAGGGCGGCAGTTGTTTCGAGTGCATCCGTCGACTACGGTCCCGAGCACTCTTAACAGCCTTTCTCGACGGGACGCGAGCTGGGCATCTCGTCTTCGTACAGGCCATGTACAGCTCCGAGCGTATTGGGCTCGCATGGGCTGAACCAGGTCGGCCTTGTGTGGGTGTGGGGGAGGAGAGGAAACGGTTCACCACTTTCTACTAGATGGCCCCTTGTGGGCTCGGTACCGGCGATTTGGTACTGATTTAGGTGGTGATCCACTACGGGCGATTCCGGGTGTCCCACCACATGTTGGTCCAGGGAGGTGTGTGTTACGCAGGGTCATAGGGTTCTGCAGGGCCACTCAACGGTTCGGTAGGTGATGGGCCATGTCGTTTTTCCCCCGGTTTTCCCACACCCCTGCACGGTACATTGGTTGTAGTTGCATTCGTCCAATTCTGTGGTATCCTGGCATTGTAGCGGGGGTCTGTGTTATAGCGTAAGTAGCAGTTTAATGTGAGCGAATAGCGTACAGGCTTCTTAGGCTCAATAAAGAAAAGAAAAAAGAAAGAGAGATATCGTCCCTCGAGTTGTACAGCGCATAGTTAGAGTGTTCCATACAACATTGTTATGAGAGAACATTGTTGCCATTGTTAATGCTCATGCGGAAGAGGATATGATGTTCAGTGTGCGTGTGATTTGATAGACATAGTATTAGCCATTGTATAGGGTAGTTTTGGGGCGCATGGCATTTGGCCGCGGCCACAAATAAAATTCTAAATGGAAATGGAAGTATGAAATGTTGAAATCGGTAGATAATGCAAGAAAAGAGCCAGTGAGCTTGGCGTGTGAAAATATTGCAAGTAAAAAAAAAATCAAAATCCAAGATAGCTTGTATAGCAATAAAGCTACTCAAACTGAGTGGCATATTAAACTTGAGTAGTGTTAGAAGTAAGCGGGGGGGGGGGGGGCGGCGACAGGGAGTAATGGAAACTAAGGCTGTCGTATGTTTTGGTTGCACAAGTACCAAAACGGCTGCCCACCCAAGTCAATGATCCCCGTCCTCCCCGTCCCTCCCTCCACTCCCCTACCCCACCGCCAGATTATTCTGGCATCGCCATCGTGAAGGATTTTTTTTAGTGTTTCATTTATGCCTAAGAAATTAGTTTTCGTTCCATGGACATTTGGACTCTTAATAAATTGACTTCACTCGTACAATAAAAATGTTCTTGGCAACATCGGGAATTTTACGAGCTTTTGTTTTGAATACATGGAGTAGTGATCGTGTGTCGTTCGCCGCATTTTGCAAACGTTCCTTGGTGCCAGGTCTAAACAAGGAAGCAGGCGAATGAGTGATGGAGGGCCAGACTTATTTTGCTGAATTTACTGCTCAAGCAGCTGGCCTCGTCCACGTCAACTCAAAGCCTGCAGCTTAAAATTAATGACTACTGACTACGCACGATCCATAGCCATTTTAAAGTGTTGGCTCATATGGTTTTAAAGCATTCCTATTCTTGAGCAAACACTGGTTTTTTTTTTGTTTTTTTTTTTGTTCTAGATGTATATCTGAGTTCTGAGGCTCGTAATTACTCAGCCGAGCAAGAGAAGCCACAATAACTGCGTTTTCCGTTCTAAAATTGTGTTGAAAATTTAATTCAGAATTTTTTTCGTAACCCTCAGTGCTCTACAAATGAATCCAGTCCGATCTTTGTTTACAAGCGCATCTGGATAGTCTGCCACCACGCGCGAAACTTTGTTTTTAAATGATAAAAAGAAGCAGCCGCTATATTTCAAAACTGGCAGTAAAGGAGCTTTCTTTTTTACCGTGATTTTCTGCATTCTTCACGCTAAAAGAATTTCACTATTGTATATTATGGCAAATGGCTTTGAGTTATTCATTTACAGCTCGGGACTACTAGCCTCCCTTACCGCCACTATTAAAAATCGGACTAACCATCCAACGGAAAACCAGAATCGGTATAGTTTTTGTTTGTTTGTTCGCCCGAAGTGGGAATCTCGATTATTCTTATTCTATTGAAGTCCGCAGTGGGAATCTCTATAACCTTTATTCTATTAAAGTCCATAGTAGGAATCCTTGGAGGCTTGGGCGACTGGCGGTGGATGACGGCTGCTAATGGTGGTGTTTAATTTGTAAGGACCTTCAACAATAATTGGCAGATGTAGTGACGTCATAGTATTTTCATGCAAACGGAAAATCACAACAATAATCTGTGAAACTGGCCATATACGGGGGCTGCCCTAGTAGGTCTAAAAATATATATGAGGCAGGTATTTTATCTTCGAACCTGTTGATTTCATTCACCGAACATCAAATTTCAACCTAATCAGAATTTGCGAACGTTATCGTTTCCCAAGCTGACAAACACATTCACATACAGACACAAAGATCCAAATTCAGTCGAGTATTCGACCTCACTCGCTTCTCGATCGGCCAATTAAAGGAAGCGCTTACCTAAAAAGGCATTTCTTTTTAGGATTATAACGACTCAATCAAGAATGTGTCGAACTAATCTAGGGCTTCTTTGCAGTTTCCGATTTCAGCTGAATTTCGTTTTTAATAGTGAACGTCTCTGCGGGAGTGCATTATAGCCATCGTCTCTATGGCAATATCCTATAGGCGAATGCACTGATTAAAAAGAAAGGGGAGGGGCGAAGGATTGCGTTTATTTGTCTTACAATTTCACTTATCTTAGAATCGATACAAACATCAAATTATAAAAATGAATAGGTATTGGCAAATTTGTTTCAAAACTTTTATCTTTATCCGGAGATATTACGTCGCTGTTTACATGGATGGTGCTATAGTGGGGTTGGAAAGCTCATAAAGTGGCACAATATTTCAGTTCTGGCAGAGAACAAATCCTTCAGGGTGCAGATAGTACATACATAGGCAATATCCCTGAATGTAAAACGCCCGAGACCCCAAGTTTTAGAGCTCTCATTGTAGTCAGTAAAGACTTCATCAAAATGGCAGACATGTTGAAAGTTATATTTCTTGAACACCGCTATTTTTTTTTTAGTTTATTATCTTATGTAGAATCTTGTAGAAATTTGTGTAGACGAAGACATCACCTCAGCAACGCAAACAGAACAGAAATCGGTTCAAATGTCAAATAGATACAGTAAAAGAATATAGGTCTTGCAGTCCCATTGGAGGACTTGACCACAACCCACCCTGAGGTAGAAACTCAGACAGGCACAGGCACCAGTGTAAGTACAGTAAAAGGTTAGCAGGCAGACCTGGTGGATCCATGAGAAGCCTGTTTGCATTAATCCCTGAGGTAGACATTTCCTATTGGTGCTGTCTGTGTTTCTACCTCAGGGTTGGTTGTGGTCAAGCCCTGCAATAGGGCTGCAAGACTCGTATTGTTTTTACTGTATCTCTGACATTTGAACCGATTTCTGTTCTGTTTGCTTTGTTGAGGTCATGTCTTCGTCCTCTACAAGTTTGCAATTTACATCATGCCCCTATCTCTGCTACTTCCGGAGTTAGTTTTTCGTTGACCTTGAAACCGCTCGTCAAGGTCATTTTCGGTTTAACCGTTTGATGGCCCCCTGGATGTTCCAACGTATCCCATGGCCATGTTAGACGTATCTGCAATACTAGGGATGATATTGAGCAACAACACTTGAGATGAAACACCCTGTATATATCGCTTCGCTTTGATATGACGATTTCAGATTTCATATTCGGGATTCCCATCGCTAGTGTAAACGACTATAATTGTCGCCGTGCTGAAGTGAAATTCTCCAAGCATTCTTTGTTCAAATGAAACAAATGTTTGTCGTTAATGAAATCCTTTTGTTTTTTATGGTTTTCTTCCTGTAGTGGTTAAATACAAGGATCAAGTGTTATTATTTCATTGAGTTACGTCGAAAAAGGTTATTAGCTAGAAAAAAGCAACCAAAATTTAATTTACCGTGTTTTTTAAAGTTCACTTGACTACCACCACCATGGCGTATGCTTCCTCAGAATTCCTAAACTATTCAGGATTCCAAATTTACAATGGTGAGTGTTAGAAATAAATTCGAAAAATTGTAATTTCTTCCGTAATAATTGTTGGATTTATGTCAAATTTTCATCAATACTTTTGGAGGGATAAAGCGATGCACCAAATTTCATTCCAATTCGATCTTTGTTTGGGCTCCACCTAGACTACAAAAGTTCCACCAACGGACCAACCAACATTTTGCAGTATGGTGTCCGTTATAGGCTACGCTTCACTCGCTCGCTCTACCAAAAACTCAGCGTTTTTTTCTCCATCAACTCAACATCGTATCAGTATTGAGTAAGTGCAGGATCGGTGCTATACGTGAATAGGGTGTAATAACTCTTTCTTTAAAACGTAGTTACGTTATTTGCGAACTTTTCATTGCACGGCAACTTTGTGTTGGGTCGGTTGCCATGCGTTGAACGTGGTAGAAAACTAAAATGAGTAGCCATGAGCGGGTGAAACTAAGCGGGGCTCATTACAAGCAAGAGGCTCATTACAAGAGGGGGAAGCAAGAGAAGAAATGGGGTAATGCCCTATAGTAAGTAAATCCTTAAAATTTCTTAATTTAAGTTCAAGGGCAATGGAAATAGGTTACTTTGAATTACTTTGCTCAGTAAGGTGCTGGATGTGGCTGGAGCACTAAATTAAAGATTCCATAAGAGTCTGGGGGAGGAGAAGTTTTGGGTGGACTTGAAGAGCGGCACTATGGTTGGGTCAACAGGCAGAACGAGCTTAAATCCGGCCCTGAGAAAAATCATGTCAGTTTGAGACTCGTGAAAGAATGCAAGGTTCCGTCCTAACCTTTCCTTGTTATCCGCAAATATAGACTGCACGGCTTGTTGGTATTTAGGCTGACATAAAGTTTTGCTGTGAACGAATAATCAGTCTATATCCAACCAGACCTCGTTGCAGATAAAATTGAACAACAAGTTTGTTCTTCCACAATTTTCCGGTCCCATGATTAGACATCTAATGGTCAAGTTCAGAAAGGAGTAGAAGGGTTTTTTGGCTCCTTATCCGGTACGAAAAATCATAGTTTTTAAATTCCATCATTTTTGTTTTTTATTTATTCGATTTATTCAAGGCTAATATTAGCTTCCCGTCGTTTATTCTGATAACAAATTCAGAAAATATTGTTCCGAAATTTTTGTGTTGGATATATTAGTTTCAACGTGTCCATTTTCTACATTACTCCGCCTTGATAGCATCTTGGAACATCTTTAGCAATGTAAAGCTAATGTTTCCGTTCACTTCCGATAACTTTGTGTTTTTGCGCGAAGGTAAATTGAACCATTGTTTTTGTATTATTATATTTTTATTAAATTTTCCTTTCGTTAAGTGGACGATGTTGTATAACCACGTTCTAATACATAGTGGACTGTCTTCGCTTAACATTTCACAAAATTGATAACACGACGAAACCGGGTAAAATAATTTAGACAGTTACAAAACAAGATTTTGCTTATCTATTTCAACTTTTTGCTTATGCTTATGCTTTATGCTTATGCTTATGCTTTTTGCTTATGCTTTGCTTATGCTTTTTTCAACTTTTTTGCTTTTGCTTATCTATTTCAATTTTTCTCAAATATACCGTCTTAGATTTTTAGAACATTTTGAATTTCGAGGTTTGTCAGTGAAATCCACATTCTGTATTTTAGATTTGAATCAAGACTACAAACATGCAGAATGAACGCTTAACCAAAGTCGGAGAAGCTGCAGAGACCGAAGATGCCATAATCTCAGTTAGTTGAATTAGAAAGCACGTACAGAGATTTAAATCCAACATGAAGGAATACGTAGACGTAAATTTTAGCGCGAAAAATAAATGCATTAAGAACGCTGTTTTCCCCTCGCAATCCGGGGATGCAGCTCCCAACAAATATGTCGATTTAAAACTCGTGATGGATTGCAACATGTGGAACAATTGATTGACTAGACTCGCTGCCGATATTGACAACGGGGCCCCCCCCCCCCCTGCCTCAAGACGCAGCAACTACTTCCCAGTTATCCAGATTAGAAATCGATGTGAAGGAACTTTAATCTGAATCTTGTTTCACGGAAGATTCCAATGGCCACTACTTTATCATGAAAAATAAGCGTATTAAAAACATCATGTTCCCCCGACAAGCTACAGACACAACTAAAGGATATGTCGATTGAAAAGTCGTGATGGATTACGACATGAGGCACAACCAATTAACTAAACTCGCTGCTGGTATATTTCCCCAATATGCAGCAACTATTTCCCCAATTATCCGAGTTCGAAGATTTTGTAAACGAACACTTGGCCCATGTATATTTGACGGAAGACTATCGCAGAGATTTTATGTGACGAAAAAAACAAATTAAACGTGTGGGATCACCGAAAAAAAAATAGCGACGTTGTTGCGAGGTAGCGCTCCCGCCCACGCTGCCATCTCGCTGGGGCTGTTGTCCTTGATGAGCGAGTTCCGTCTGAGAGAGTAGATCGTGAGGCAGCAAAGCGTGAAGACGCGTCGCTCGCGCTGTCTCCCGTCCACGAGCATAAATGTGTTTTGTATTGATGCCGACTTGTAATAAACCGAGTGGTTTCAAAGAGCAGCGTCTCCGACTGATTATATCTGCGCCAGAAAACCCCAGTCGGGAGATGAATCCCGACATGTGGCACCCGAACAGCAGGCCCGTAGCTAGGATTTGTTTCTGGGAGGGCAAGTGACCTATTTTACCCCCCCCCCCCAACATAAACTTCTGCTGCAGCTATGGAAGAATTGCTCTCTTCACAAACTGCCAACTGATCTAGTTTTGTAAAACCGAATGTTTGTATGGCATCCTCCCCCCCCCCCCCCCCCCCACCGTTGGCACAATTTTAGTGTCGGCTTAATTATATTTATTTAGTTTTATCGCTTTATTTTAAAAACGAAACCTGGTTATTTTCAAGATTTATCACTGCAAATACCGCATTTCACATTTTTGTTAGTTTTTGTCGGATAGTTTTCGACTTTTTTCTGTTATTTAAAAGAAGTGAAGTCACCCCGCAAACGAATAACCACCAAGCTGATTCCACCGCCTATTACTTCAGAAGTTAATGAAAATCCACCCAAAACCAAAACTGGTAAGAGAAGCCGCCAAGTTTACAAAAGGGTCGGCCTTTCAAAGTAGTGATATCATTCAACCAGGGAAAGGCCGCCAATGTTAATCCTATTAGCCAAGTTAATCGCACCTACTAATAGTTCGAAGGTTAAATGAAAACTAGAAGAATGCTACTAGCGATAGCAATCTTCAAGTTTTCATTTAACGTCCAAAGTATTATTCGGTGCGATTAACTTGGCTAATACGATTAACCTTGGCGGCCTTTCCCTGGTTGAATGATATCACTACTTTGAAAGGCCGACCCTTTTGTAAACTTGGCGGCTTCTCTTACCAGTTTTGGTTTTGGGTGGATATCACGACTTTCATAGGCCTGTGAATGTACAAAAAATCCCACGGTGTAATTGTCACCCTCACCTTTTTTGTCTGGAGGTATTTTATTGTAGGAATGTTCTCATTTATAATTTTCACATTTGCTATTGTCATTCCAAATAAATTAATAACAAGCGTAAAAGTATGATAATTGCAAGGACCTAATCAATTCCTATGGAATAAAAGATACCCTGTGTCTTATTGAACCAGTAATGAGAAATTTATTCGGGTCGTGGAGCATATAATTCATTTTGAATTCGCGTACCGTAAAAAAAACGACCAAACCTTTGCAATAAAAGATACTCCGTCTCTTCGTGAACCATTATATGTTTTTATTGTGGCCCTGGCCGAATGCCATGCGCCCCAAGACTATAAAGATACACCAACACTTACCCTACCTTACCCTTCGTGAACCACTTATTTACAACAACAATGAATTCTGACAATTAGGTACTAAAACGATAAGCGTGTAACACTTAAGCATGTTATAATCTACTGTTGGATGACAATACAAACAATGGTTACAACAATACTTTTGCACTTACGAGCCACTTCAGGACCACGTGGTTCTAGCTGCAACCCCCATTTTAGAAAAAGGCACTTCTCCATATGACGCTTTACCTGTCTGCCGAAATTTAGATCTGGCAACTTTCCCTAATGAGCTGTAGACGTGTCGTTATACCCTATATGGGAATTAACATGGGAGCCTGCGGACTAGTTACTAGTTACTAGTCACACAAATCAACGTTATTGAGGACACTTTCTCTCCATGAAGAACACGTTCTCACATTTTCGTGTTGAGTTTTTCTTTGTTACTGGACCCAAGACACTGATTCAAACGATTTGCAAATATTTCTACCGCATGGGGAATTTACACCAGTATGCTGAAATCACGTATAAGTTGGTTTCAGTTTAGTGAGCCGCCATCTGACAACAATTACGCTCCAACAATTAATCTCCAACAACAATAAAACGTCTACTTGGCGGCGACACACTAGCGTGTGTCTAGAACTTGACCACTGATATAATGTTTTTCTTTAACCTTTAATCTTATTGTTGGTCGAACCCAGGACTCCTAGCATGTTAATAAATACGTTACCGTGCCCAGCTGTTGTTCAACCTCTTTCATTAATGATTTAAAGGACACCAACGTAAACCGAGAAATAAGATATATACCTGCTCAGTCCTAGCCTCCACAGAATAATTCTTGGCAGATTGTATTGAATCGTCCAACTCACGTATTTTCATTCAACTTCACGTACTTAATGCATTACTGTAATTATTCTTTTTTAACATGTTTCTCCTGTCACGCTTATTAAATCATGAAGGAAAATATATGTTAGAATATTTTTTTGGCCAAAACATTTGCTCTGTGTTTTTACTAGCTTTAGCTTTTGACACTCTCCCAGCCGAAGCCACGGCGACAGAAGGAGAGAGGGATAATTTTACTAGGTAACTCCCATCAGAAATTTCTAGGTTCTTTTACATGTCACACTCGACACGAGCACGAGACATCACAGAGCCCTGCTCTTCCCGAAAATGCGAGGGGTGGCTGAGGTCGGACTCGAACCAGGGACCTCTGGGACGACGGTCATGCTAACCATCATGGCTCTCACCGTACCCGTTTTACTTTTACTAGCATGTATTTTTATTTTGTTTATGCTTTTCTCCAGCGTGGAGAAAATTAACACAACACTGTTTACGCTTTTCAGTATTTATCTGATTGCTAAAAATATTTAAAGCCGATAAAGTACGCATGCTGCAACACAGAGTGAAAGCAGTTTTCCAAAAAATGTTTCCAGTAACTATGGGAGTCAGCTGTTTTTGCTAGTTTTAGTCTAAATATAGCAGTTATATTTTTCCTTTTTTTTTATGGTGGGTCACTTTATGTTTCGTTTTTGATCCATCAACAGTTTTTGACCCATTAACTTTAGTGAAAGTCACGGAATTTTGCTTTAGTACGCCATCCTGAATTACTACAGTTGTAAACTACAAAATAATTTGGCTCAGCCTGAGGGAGATATTTCAACTTGTGATGTGTGGCCAACTTCGAATCTGGATTCCATCCTTATTGATTCATGAATAATCGGAGGGGGATGGGGGGGGGGGGGAGAGCACACTCGCCATCAAAGAAATCTCCATGATTAGTAGTAGTTTATATAATTTATCACATCGGTCTTAATTTTATATGATTTTATATCACACCTGAAGAATGATATAAAATTCGGGCAATTTCAGTATTTCACTTAGTTCTGTGGCTTGTGTATAATAGTACAAATTCTAATTTTTTAACTCAAAAAGGATCTGATTCCCCACGTCGACATCATAAAAATTGAGAAACGAATGGTTTGAATACATTTTAGAAATTTTTATTTGTTTTGGTATATTTAGCAGCGTTATTTTTTAATGTTGTGTACCACAACAGCAGCACATGTAACTGTTTCTTTCATCGTGGGGAAGTGGTGGAGCTAAAAAAATGAAACCAATACTTCAGTGTAAAATGGCTATGCGCGCTGCCCCATTTCAACTGCACTACAGTGGGGCTGCGCTGCACGACTCATTCACCCGTTCTTCGTCTTACGCTGCTTATTTTTTGCCGTTTAAACTAATACGAAAATTATCTCATGTAATAAAAATAAAAAAATATTTTCCTGTGGAAAAAAGGAAACGTCGCACTTTTTAGCGTTATTCCAAGTATCATTTTTACGCCCCCCTCTCAAATTTTGGGGGGGGGAATGGTACACACTGTCCCCCCCCCCCCCCCCCCTCTCAGACGGAACTCGCTCATCAGGGACAACAGCCCCAGCGAGGTGGCAGCACGGGAGGGAGCGCAACCTCGCAACAACGTGGCTACGAAAGTATACGTTGATACAAAAGTAATTAATTGAAACTTGGACCAGAACTGCGATGAGGGTTACAAACTCCCACAAAGGATAGATTCTGATGATGCTGCATATTATTCGTAGGTAATCGCTTTAGAAAAAAAAAAAAAAACGATCTGGCTTCTTTGAAACAAGATTTGGTAGTAATAGAGGGAACAGGCAAATGTGCTAACAATGAAGGAATGGAATGTATTTTTATTGGGGTCAGGGCCCTGAGTCATGCGCCCACCCTAATACAAAAGATAAAACCAACACATCGAACAAACCAAGCTTAACGAATCTAGGAAAAAAGGTCCGAGGAAAAAAGGTCCGGGGAGAAAAGGTCCGGGGAATAAAGGTCTGGGGAAAAAAGGTCTGCGTAAAAAGGTCCGGGGAAAAAAGGTCCGTAGAGAAAAGGTCCGGAAAAAAGGTCCGGGGAAAAAGGGTCCGCGGAAAAAAGATCCGCGGAAAAAAGGTCCGAGGAAAAAAGGTCCGAGGAAAAAAGGTCTGCGGAAAAAACGTCCAGGGAAAAAACGTCCGCGGAAAAAAGGTCCGTGGAAAAAAGGTCCGAGGAAAGTTAAATAGCACGAAGTAGGCACTGATAAATGCTGTCTTTAAATATATATGCCTATATATGTATATGTGTGAACATATATACCCTGACTATACAATTTAATAATGCCCTTATTAATTAACGTAGACCAATGCGATTTAAACTGTCTTGTCTCGTTAGGGGGGGGGGGGAGGGATATGAAGGAACACGTAGCATAATTTGAAAAGCAATGTTTATGCGGCCGATTATTTGCCGCATGTTACCCTCGCCCTCACCATTGTGAAAATGCGCTCAGCTCTGGATTCTGTTAAAGTTTCTGTGAAATATTTTAATTTCATGTCACTCCTTTGAGAGGCCGGGTTGCGTCCAAAATTTTTTTTCCCGGTTGGAGTTAATGTCTCTTGACTAGGCTTTTTTTCGTATTAGAGCAACCCATGTACAAGGCATAGGCAGAGAATTGAGACGTAACGCGCAACAATAATCTCATTAAAAAAAATAACTTTTACGACATTAGCCTTTGTAGTCTCTAGTTTATTTCAGACTGATAAATATATTTCATTAACCTTGAATTAGATGAACAATTTAGAAGTTATAAGCCAAAATTTGTCAGTGACCAAGTCGTACTATTTAACGTTTCCTCGGACCTTTTTTTCCTCGGACCTTTTTTCCACGGATCTTTTTTCCACGGACCTTTTTTCCTCGGACCTTTTTTCCCCGGACCTTTTCTCCGAGGACCTTTCTTCCCGGACCTTTTTTCTCGGACCTTTTTTCCGCGGACCTTTTTTCCTCGGACCTTTTTACGCGGACCTTTTTTCCTCGGACCTTTTTTCCCCGGACCTTTTTTCCGCCCACCAAGCTTAACATACCTACACCGGCACAGTGCCACATCAGAGCTCACTGACTAAAACATGAAGGAGATTTAATGTGAACAAAGAGAATAACAACCCTGAGAGATCCCACATCGCTGAACGACGTAGCTATGAAGTGGTTTGTCCTCGAAAACAGTTTTACGCTAGTCAGTTATCACGCCGTCCCACAATTCAAAAAAGACAATTTTCGTCGTGTAGTAATAATGGTCCTTACAAATACCTCGCTAGCCCGTACGTTTACTATCGATTGTCACCGCAGGTCATGACTGATGAACGTCCTCTAAACTACCAGATGCAATGCTTAATAAGATACAAACTGCAATTCGAGCTGCCCTAGTACAAATATTGGGAATACACAGCTGACGAAGATTTGACTACCAGATTTCAAATTTATACCAGGATCATCAAGGAGGAGTATTATGAAAATGAAACTATTGTGGAAATGAACCCTAAATTTCGGGAAGAATCATTGAGACTTTAATAGGAGCTGTAATTTTTGTGGCGAGTAATGTGCATAGCACTCAGAAAAGTGGATGTCAGTATCAGGTAGATGTGTGTCTAGTCTTGGCAAATTTAAATAGCTCTCATCTCGTCTAAAACCACCTTGCAATTATGGCCTTTAGCCGAAGAACTTTAAAAAAATTTAGCAGAAATAGCCGCACCATATTTGATTAAAATTCTGTACTCTGTGGTGATTGCACTTAACTGGTCCCAAGTACTCGGAGCTGCAATGGGAGGCTCGAGATTACTAAAACTATTGAAATAAAAGGGCATTTTGAAAAAGCCGAATAAGCCACCCAATGGCTGCCTTCTCAATCATCAAAATCTTCCAAATTAATAACGCCACAATCAAATCGTTTAGGTTTCCGCAGCAGTTGATTCTTGCTAAAAGTTCTTCTATATTTAGGAATTTCCAAGACTTTATAACCAATCGTCTTGAATTGAAGTTCGTTAACGGTTACTAAATCGATCACACCCTCACTGCCCTCAGATAGAGCCCTATGCCATGAAATATTTTTTTCTTCTTTCCTGCACCTTACATTTTCTTATTATACCTCGCCATCTCAGCAAGTACACTAGCATCATTTTTAGCTTTCTTAACGGTTGTGGCAATTCCGGCAGCCAGCCCAGCTCGACCGGCTATCACCAGCCCGAGTAATGCCAGTAATCCACCCCTTTTTTAGACTTATTTTAGCTTTTGCCTAAACTCCCAAGCAATTCTGTACAAGATGGAGTATTCGCCAGCGTTCAAGTCTAGTATCGTTCAGAATTTAAAGTCACGTGAGTGTCCTGAAGGCTGCAGCGATCGAAGATGGCTGGATATTTAGTTTGTTTGTCTTTGCTGTTCGTCGGCAGAGCTAGAATGACCCACGTTGGTTTCTCAACCGCAGAAGTAGTACGCATGTACCAGGTGAAGCTCTGAGGCAATTCACAACTATTGTAATGCTAGTGCCTAAATAAACCCGAACGACCATTCCTACATCTATATATTTGAAAAGTCTGAGATTCTGGTCGTCGAACACCTTGACGTGTGGAACGTGCCACAAAACGCTGCTCAGTATGATGTTGTTAGTGGCAGTAGCAGTGGTTTTAAGTATCACGTCGTCGTTGGTCACCTTACACAATGCCAGCACGTGTTTGCGGCCGTACACTATCTTTTCGTAATTTTCGAAAAATCCCGTGACATGTTTTAAAGGAATGGCGAACGAGAAACTCCCATTTGGAATTGGCTCCTTCACGATCGTGTTGTGACGCAATTTAGATCCCAGATTGTAGGTTAAATTAGTGTCTACAACTTCGGAACTATCTAGTAACCCAGTAACGACAATTGATTGCTCAAACCGTATGTGAGCAAGGCTTTCATTAGAATCCCATAACCGAGACAGTTTAATTCGTCCACTTGCTTGTCCCCCAATGATGTGTAATGCTGGAAAACAAGTACATGTGCGCATTGTTAACGTGAGTGACGTGTCGGCATTCGCGAAGTTATTGCCGTCCATCAGAAGATAACTGTTAGCAATGTGTAGGAACAAATTTTTGGAGACAAAAGAGCATTCTTAAGGCTCACTGTGGTAGCAACCGGCTGTGGTTGTTTCTAAAGTTCCGTGCCAGGATGTGGAAACATCTGCACATGGGCAGATGTTCACAACAAATTTTGAACCTGGAAGTGACGTTTTTCCGCCTGGAAGTTGTTTCCTCACTAGCTGCCGACCGAGAAGGTTGGCCTAACTTTTAAACCTAATAGCTGATCTTTGCCTTACTTTCTCAATTTTAAAGGGGCTCATAGATGTGGAGCCTGGCTTATATTTTGAGGTACGAGGAAACACGTATACTCGAGGGCATAATCTCAAATTAAAGGTACAAAAAACAAAGAGAAACTGCACAAAATATTTCTTTTCGAACAGGGTAGTTGAGCCATGGAATAGTCTACCACCGGAACTGATTGAAGCAAAGAGTGTAAACGGGTTTAAACGGGGGTTGAAAACTATAAATTTATCTAAACATTTAAAGTGTTTTTAAATAATTAAATACACAAACGCATACACAGTTGTACATTTTTTTTAAGTGATCATTTTAGTGTTAAAAATATCGGTTCGGGAAATTTTTATTGATCCAGCTGGGTATTAGCAGACACCAGTCAACGTTTGCATTCATTGCAAGAAATTTTATTGTTATTATTATTATTTTTATTAAGATTGACAATTGGCTTTGGCCAAGCTTTAAACTACAATGCATTATTTTATTGTTTTATAAGAAACATTGACAATGATACCCGGCTCCCCCCCCCCTCCTATCACTTGTCCCTTACGTTTGGCGATGCCATCGGGGACCATTGTGTCCCTGGTAGGTCTAACCTTGGTTTTAAGGCATTCGTGACCCCAACCAAATACCATCAACACTTTCTTTGCAGCCTAGCAGTCGTCGTCGTTTTAAAATTTTAAACTATTAAACTTATGTAATTAATATTTATTTATTATTTTTTATTTTTTTATTCATTTAAAAATTTTAGTTTTAACATCGGATGGCAGTCAGTGACCACCAGGTCCTTGCCATTCCGGTTGCGTTTGCAACAAACCGATATTACATATTACATAATTAAAACGTAATGTAAACTTTAAAACTGTTGTGTTCCTTAAACGGGAATAAATCCCGTGTTTACATTGGTAATGTCTTGCAGTTACTTATCCGGGCTATGGGTAAGCATTCATGATCCCCTTTCTAGGAACTCTGTCACAAATCTTGGTTTTCATTCATAATTCTAATTTCTGAATTCACGTTGTTAGCTTAGTGTCGACTATGGGGGTTATACTCGTCATAAGAATAGCTATCCACGAAACAATCATGCTGTAAAGGACTCGTTTGATCTTCTATTAAACTCATATACTACCTCTGATGAGATACTTGACGAAAGCCAATTTTTGCCGTTAATGTTTTGCTGTACTGCGCTGTAATTCTTTTCCCGTTTATATATATATTTATACAGGGTGTT
>JAHWFP010233897.1:0-23175 GCA_023313725.1 Lithobius niger | reverse complement strand
GGGGGCACAGTCGCATGAGAGTGGTGTTTCAGATCTGTTAGGCTGGCGATGTAACTTACTTACTGAGACAAACGTGTATACAGTCATATAAGCTAGTGTAACACATTTTTTATATAATTTCGCCTACGGTATTTTCTCGAATGATCACCCGGGGGCTTTATTTTTCGTGTGCAAAACACGGCGCTCATAATTTTTGAGAACCGATCAGCTAAACTGAAACAAGTGTGTAATAGATGAGCACAAACACAAAGCTAGCTCCACGAAGAAAAACGTAGTGTTAGCGTAGGGAGCTACAGTGAAAGCCAATGTGCGCAAGGCCGTGGGAGTGGGAAGGGGGGGGGGGGGGGGGGATTGGCAATTTTTTGTTCAAACTGGTAACTTTATGCCCCGACCAAAGGTTTACCCCCCCCCCCCTCCCGTCATAACAACGAAAGAATGAAGTCTAACTTTAAAGTTTGCACTTCAGATTTAAACGAAAACGACTTTAAAAAAATATGAAAAGAAAATTATACTTGGATAAGCTCTTTTACGCCCTCTTCAGTCTTTCTTGCCTCCCCCCACTGGGTAACTACGGCCCTAATTGAGTGGCCTTATAATTATACGGCATTTTTTTTAAACTACAAGGAAGCACACACTGGATATCACGTGATACGGTGCCTGGGTGCTCCGACGGGAGTTTGTTTAAAACTTTGCTCTTTTAATTGACGGAACGTGCAGAAGTGTTAACGATACGTTTATTTAATTTAAATAAACTATAGCGTGTATATATTTTAAAAGACGTGTGGTTTGTAATTAGCACGATGGATTAATCATTTCCGAGCTCGGAGAATGAGTGCATGACAAAATAAACAAAGTTTACAGATTAATTTCTTCTTGAGCTACAAAATTCGCGTAGCCGAATGAGAAGGTAGTATGCTGACGTAGTTCTTAAATTGAACTTTCACGTACTTTGACTTATAGTTTAAACCAATGAATTATAGCTTCGATCTGTATCACGCAGCCATTCTATTCAATCCGCTCTCGCTTTCCACAAGCTGTCATCATGACGGGCAACCATCCTCCTTGACTTGTAACACCCGTTAATGGCTAAGCCTAACCACTGAAACGCCGTGATTTTTCGAGTGGATTTTAAGTATCTGTCGCAGTAAACTACATTTCGAGATTTTTCGGCGGTTCTAGAATGGTTTACCTCACTCGTCAGCGTTGTGATTTGTTTCATACATCTACCCGAATTGTCAATACGCGCAAGTTACAACGAACGTTCGTCGGCGAAGCGATAGACAATGACGCCATTGTTGTTTCCGTCGAATTGAATTGGCCAAAAAGTGAGCTCAAACCATGGCCCAACGTAGCTTTACTAGACTGTTTGGGATTGGCTAGATTTTACAAAATCCGAATCTTATACAAAACAGGATAAACTATAATATACCATTTTTGGAGTAAAAATAATAATTAAATTAAACTTCACAAAACGTAACTTTAAATATTGTCGCTCAATACCAGTTTCGCCATCTGGCGACCAACGCAGCTATTAGCTGTAGAGCCAAAATCTGCCGCACGATGGCAGGGCAAACGGTAAATGCCGGTTGCGGAATCATCCAAGTAAGCTACTCCCCGCATACTGCGTATGCTTTATTAATTTCCTCCTGGTATCACATAAGATAAGAAATATCATTTACATTTACATTATCAGAACTTCCGAAGTATCATAATCATTATTGATGAGATGGTTGTAGTTGTTTTTTGGACACTAGTTCACGAATGTTTGGCTCATTATCACTGAAAAGATTTTTAAAAAAGTTAAAAAAAAATTTTTCCTGCTTGTATCGTGACCCCCGGGACCCATAGGTTGAAAACCACTGGTCTACTGCTCTATCAATTCCCAACAAGACTCCATCTTTTTGCAACGTGAACTTAATTCCCTACTGAAGTGGGCCAACCAAAAAGGGCTCTCTTTCAACTACGCTAAATGCAAGGTGGGCACAATAATCGTAAGTACAACTACTCCCTCGGTTCTACGATTCTCCAATCTGTTACAGAAATACGTAACCATGGAATAATTGTTGATTCACACTTAAAATTTCATTTCCAGGTCCTTGCTGCTGCTTCTGAAGCTAGACTTAGTGGTAATTTTATTCTTAATTATCTCACTTGAGCTTGTCCTTCCATGTTAAAACTAATTATCACATACTATGTAAGACCCCATCTTGAATAATGCATCGCATGGAGACCACTTTATCAGAAATCTTGTCAACTTCTTAAACGCACTTAACCACCAAACGTTCTGTCTGCCTTTCTGCTGTTTCCTGCCACGAAAGACTGGCTTTGGTGTTACTTCCCACAGTACTAGCTTCTTCTTGTTTTCAAGATTCTCTATGGCTACGATATTCTCTCATCTAACACTTTTTTCACCCTTGCCCACTCTAATATTACTCGTGGTCACAGCCGCAAACTGCTGCCCAAATCTCTCAAAACTAACACAAGTAAGAGCGTTTTTTTCACCGAGAGTTGTCAGTCGATTGCCGCAACACATTGCCATGTCTCCTTTTTAAGGTTTGCTTGGGCACTAGAGGCTAATGTGCCTCTACAATCAACCCCTTTAATTTAATTTAACAAAATGCAGATCGTATGCACCTTGTGTAATCAAATAAAAAAAAAAGTTTTTTTTTTCTAAAGAAGTAGGCATTCTTTAAAAAACGTGATAAAACATTGGTCTGTCAATTTATGTCACGTTACTTTATTCTGACGTTGTTAAAGGGTAGGTTGGGCAGTTGCACTGGCTTTATTTCACCGGCCAGGACACACTGTTTTTCCATGCAACAAACCAAACTTTGCAGTGGCTGATCCTGCAGTGGGTTGGGAGTGCAGCTGCAACCCCACACTCCAATTTGGGACGTTCTGGCGCCCCTATGGCTCTACTGGCGGCTGGCTGGGCGCCCCTCTGATAATGTGATAAACCCACCACGGCCTCCAGTCTACATTCGCAACTGAAAATGTGTTATAGATGAAGGTGCTGAATGAAGACATTTGTAGTAAGTACGGTGGACCTGAAAAGCCACCCACTAGAAATCTATTCTTCTTGTATCTTATTACTCACGTTAACAAAATTATTTATTTATATGAAAATGTAGATGAAAGCAGGACTGATGTTTCGTGTGATCTAAGTCCTATGCAAGTTGTGATTCCCCCAATACCAAAACTGTTATAAAAGAAGTTGCATATAGTTTCCAAAAAGCGTCGGCCTTTGAAAGTAGTGATATTCAGATAAAAAGGCCGCCAAGGTTGACCAGCAAACCTAGCGCATTGCCCTCTTCTCTCATTTCTCTGTACGACTACTTTTTTAGACTGTTGAAACACGTTAATTGAACAATCGTAGAACAGTACAATCCTATGGTTCAGACATTTACATTTATGCAATCCCTCGTATTTGCAGATAACTCTTAATCACTCCTGGCTCAAAAAAATCAAAGAAGAGGGCAATGGGCAAAGTTTGTTGGTTAATAGGGTTAACCTTGGCGGCCTTTCCCAGGCTGAATGGGTGGTCTGACGTTGTAAAATTTAAAAAAGGGCTACCACATTTTATAAGAAGGGGTGCTTTTAACTTTTTGAACACTGAATTTCAACTCGGTGCGTACATTAAACTCGAATAATGAATAGGTATTGGGTAATTTTTCAAACCTTTTGCCTGTATTTGGAAATCAAAGAAATAAAAAAAATTTCACAGTTTAATTAAAACCATGCTTGTTGTTCGTGATATTTTTTACACCTATATTTATTAGGTAAAAACCTACGCCGCGTGTTTTCACCCTAGAAAATAGGTACGACCAGTCGTTCCACATTTGGCCGCATGGGGTTGCGACCCAGAACGAGTGATGGATCATGCGGTATTCCGTACAGGCTCTCCTGTATGCCGCTCTTGTAATTATGCACAATAAAAAGCACAAGGGTAAGTAACAATAATAATAAAAAGTAAATAAAATACACAAGTGCGACAATCTACATATATAAAAGGCAGCAGCGGCCAAGTGCACCGGCCCACCATCTCGTCGTATAATCAAGTACCCAACCCTGTAGTGCCACCTGTTGATGGGATTCGAAGAGATGGCGCCACGTACCAGACCTGCCGCACCGCTATTTGGATCATATTTTGGTGAGTTATTGTGGCACCGAAGCGGCAACAAAGTTTTAGTCGCGTGGAATGTGGCATTGTCGGCCTTTGAGCTAAAAAAAAAAACCGTCTGGTTAGGGATTAAATCCCGCTCGACACAAGACACGCGATGCGTTACTACGTGCCCTCAAGGTCAATATTGCTGCAATCGCACGGTTGGTATTACGTTAAGAATCAATTTTACCGTCTTTGGTAGTACACCACCTTGCGTCACCTTGCAACCGCGAGCAGCCAGTCTAGTTAAGGTTTTAGCTCCGAAATGTCGCAAGAAAACTGTCGCATTGTTAGGCTCGTTTTTTAAAATTACATCACATAAATTGTTGGAGTTATGAGAAGCTGTGACCGAATTGGGTTAATTTTTCAGACCTGTAACGAAGTTGACCCACTCGGATGCTGACCCACGCAAACGGTTGATCGAAAGTGACCCTCCCATGAACCAACTGAGAACAACATTTTAAGCAAAACAATATGAGTGCAATTGTTGTTTTGAATCTAGTTCTAAATCAGTTGTAGGAAAAAACGCCCCCGACAAAATGCCCCCAGGAAAAAACGCCCCTAGGAAAAAAAGCCCCCAGGAAACAATGTCCTTAAATGGTTCTATCCCCAGGTTCACTCCATTTCTTAACTGCACTTCTTTAAGTAGTAAGGTTCAAAATTGAGCTGGTTCATCAATAAAAGCATTAGTTTGCTTCAAATGACATAACGCTCTAAGAAATTTTTTTTTTTTTTAAAGTTTGAAATTGCGAGCAATTCCACCCCCCGAGTAGACATTCCGTTAGCGAATTAGTACCTTTACGGCACCCTGTCCAGTTGCATTTGATTTACTTTAAAGATATACCGTTTGCCGTAAAACTTACGACAGGAACATTACAATTGTGAGGAATTTCACGTCCCCAGTAGGATTCCTCTAGCGAATTTGTACCTTTATGACACTCGCTCCGTTTGTATTTGATTTACTTAAAAGAAATACTTTTTTTTAAAATTAATTTCTTTTGAGCCTTAAGTCAGCCGAAGCAATTTAATGCTCGTGTGGCTAAACCGGCTCAATTTTGAACAATACCAGATTTCGAACTGTTTTACGACTTAGTGAGATTTGTGGGTGATTCCGCGGAGATAGTCTAGAATAGGGAGGTCTCAAGAATTGGAAACGATGTTCTGGATCTATAGACTTTTTGAAGGAGAAAGAAGGCTATAGTTTAAGGAAAATAGTAGCTAAGTATGTGAATTATTGTAAAGGGTAAAGTTTAGTAAATACGCAAAGATATTATTTAAATAAACTTCTTGGAGATGTAACTCATTTGAAGCAAACTACGTACATATGAATCAGCTCAATTGAGAATTTCACTGGACGTTTTTGACAGCGAAAGAAGTTTGGTTATTGAAAAAAAGTAGCTAAAATTAATTGTAAACGGAGGGTAAATACGCAAAGATACTTTTTTAAATAAATTTCTGTAAGCATTAAGTTATCTGAAGCAAACTAATGCTCGTATAGATGAGCCATCTTAAATCTGAGGCTTTCTGCTATGATGGACCACCACTGGGGTATTTTTCCCTACTTGAGGGCGTGTTTTCCTGGTAGCGTTTTTTTCCTAAGGGCGTTTTTTCCGGGGGCGTTTTATTGGGGGCGTTTTTACCGGATACCTTCTAAATCAGCTTTCAGTAAATAAACATATAGCCATCAAATAAATAACAACCAGTAAGTGCAAACGTAGGCTAACACTTGTCCAAAACCTTTTTAAGATGTGGGGAAAAATAGGACAACAAAATTTTAGGGAATTTAATTATGTGTTAAAAACGTCATATAAAAAAAATACTGTGGGTCGGTAAGTGAAGACTGACCCATAACCCACGTGACCCACAAAAAATTGTAACCTACGTCATCCACTGACCCAATTTTGTTCTGATTTGGTTGACATTTCAAGACAAAGGAGCTTTCGTACACGAATTCGAATACATTCAAAATAAAAATTTAAATCGTGTGCATCTTAAAGTCCCGTCGTTTTTGACCCGTAAACTTTCCATAACATGCTATAGTGAAAGTTTTTGTAGCAAGAAGAATGTGGGAAATAATTACAAATGGTAAAAAAAAAAAATACTGCCAATTTCGCACGTTTCTACAGAACGCGTTCGCTTCTTTTATCATTTCTACTGCGAATCTCGCATGTGCTGGCAGAGCTATCCAGATGCGCTCATAAAGATCGGTATTGGATTCGTTAGCGTGCACTGTTCGCCTTGGTGTAAACACGTATATTATTGCATCTCTCGCTCGGCCGATTAATTGTCATCGTAGTTCAGTACTCAATTGTATGCCTAGTTCTCGTGTGTTTTTAGAAAATTCAAGCATGTTTGATTAGGCCAATCAGTGCGACTGTCACTTGATGGCTCGCGCATGCGGAATAATTCAGTTGCACGATCTTCTTATCTCTTTAATCCTCCAGTCGTTTTCTGCCGACCACGCTGCCAAGCTCATTAGCAACAGGAATGTAGCAAAGGTAGAAAAACAACTAACTCGTCTAGGATGCTTTCGGGCGGCAACTCAAGTCAAGTGAAATACACGACGGATTTTTGAAAGCAAGTACAAATCCGCGCAGCTCTTTACTGGGATTTATAAGAATAAGAAACATTGACAAAAATGACAATTGATGCATGGACCGGATTAAAGAAGAATAAAAAAGAGTTGACAAAATGACAGATGTTTGGTTATTTATTCATAAAAAGTTTTCATATTTTTTAAAATTTTAAAATTCCACATCAACAGCGTTAGTAATTTGTGCAGGCTAACTGAATTCAAATACAATTTTTTTTTTCTACCTACTGATTTGAAAAACTCCATTTACGGAAACCCGAAATATCTAAACAATTCAGTCCATTGAATTGCAGTCAGGAGACGAAAACTAAGCTGAATAGTAAAGGCCAGCTTACTTCGATCTTCATCAAGACGTACGCACCTGGTCAAACCAATTTCAGATTGATATACTGGATTGAGATTGGGTCTGGATTGATGGAAACATGAAGATCATGTAGACAACATTAAAACGAAAATTAAAAAATACTAAATGCCTAAATTATATCATATAATAAAGGCAATCAATGATAGAAATAAAAAAAAACCGAATTTACACAGCGTGGATTGAAGCAAATTTGTTGAATGCTTGCGAAATCTACTGTAATAAACTAGGAAATAGGCTTTGGGCTTATTGTAGGCGGAGCGAACAAACCTTTATTTCAAATTTATATTTAGTGTTTATTTTAATGACTGAACCATATGTGTTAATGCTCCGTAAAAATCTAGGAGAAATGCTCATTCGGCTAAGTTTGGGCTATTTGCCATTTGGTGTGACGTACTGCTGTTATTTTCAGGCCTTTGTCTTATTTTAGATATATTTTCAAATAGGCCAAAGCTACGTATCATATTTATAATTTGTGATTTATAGTTTATTAATATTATATTAATAGGCTTTCGTTTGCTCCATCATTTAGTGCGTGTTTAGTTATTTTTAGCTTCTTTCCACATCCGACACTAAAGATGTGAGCCATCGCGGCCAACTTAAATAAACCGGCACGTTTGTCACGGCTGGTTGGACTGCCGCCGCTAATAATTCTGACATTGTTTACAACAATAATTACTGCTGCGCAAAGCGCCTTCCACAGATTACAAAATGTTAATAATAAAGCATTTAACTGTAAGCCAAATAATCATCAGCGCGATGGTTTTTAACAATAATCAAAAGATTCAGCAGGTTGGCAATGCTACCGCTGGTCTAACACTAGTCTTGACAACGCCACCAACGAAAATATTGAGGCGCACACTTCTGTCACGCACAGCGATAGTGATCTTAAAACCACATTTTAAGCCATCAGTAACAATCACAATATTGTAGGTCAAAAAGTGTTTAGCTCATTCGGCCTTTAAGCCTAATTTTTAGCTGTCATTTTTATTACGTAAAGCAGCAGCTGCGTTTGAGGTTAGGCCTATTCATTAATGCACCACGGTTTCGAGGCTACATGTTGCCGTGGCAAAGAGGAATCTTTAAACTATTAGACGCAGGCATGTTGTTGTTTCGTGCTGTGTGTAAATACGTCGTCTGATGTAAGGTTTCGTTTTATATGTATAGCTTCGCCGTGATACGACGATTTAGGTTTCATATTCGGGGTTCCCATCGCTAGTGTAAATGCTATATAGTTTCGTCGCCATGCTGAAGGTAATCTCTCCAAGCATTCTTTTATTTCAAATGGTGCTGAGGTGTATCGTTAACTGAAACCTTTTGGCTTTTTTTATGGTTGCGATGTTCCAGTAGTGGTTAAAATGAGATTAATCAAATGTTATTATTTCATTGAGTTACGTTGAAAAAGGTTATCAGCCAGAACGAAGCAACCAAAATTTAATTTGCCGTGATATATGTTAAGTTCACTTGACTACCACCAGCATGATGTATGATTCGTCGCAATTCCGTAACTATTCACAATTCCAAATTTACAATGGTGAGGTAAATTCGAAAATTTGTTATTTCTCCCGTAATAATAATTGTTCAATTTACGGCAAATTTTGGCTATACAATACTTTTTGGGGTATCAAGCGTTGTACCAAATTTCATTCCAATCCGATCTTTCGTTTGAGCTCCACCCAGACTAAAAATGTGCAACCAACAGACCAACATTTTACAATTTGGTGTCCGTTATAGGTTAAGCTTTGCTCGCTTCACTCGCTCGCTCCACCAACAAAACAGACTTACGGCTTACATTGTCCTTGTATTTCTTTTGCTAAATTAAAAAGTATTTCTAACAATAGGGCGCAGGATGAGATTGATATATTAGTTTCGGAGATACAAGAGATTAGTATATTGTGTGGCAGTCATTTTAATGATGCTATAATGTTTTTCTATAAATTAAACAAAAACTAATAGATTTATGGCATTCAATGCTCTGGCAATTCTTTTATCAAATTAAATTATCTTTCCAACGATAGGCTAAACTATAAGATTGATCTACTACGAAACAAGCTTTGGGCCTATTGTAGGCGGAGCGAACAGACCTTTATTTCAAATTTATATGTAGTGTTTATTTTAATGACAGTGCCATATTTGTTAATGCTCCTTAAAAATCTATGAGAAATGCTCACTCAGCTAAGTTTGGGCTATTTGCCTTTGGTGTGACGTACTGTTGTTATTTGCAGGCCTTTGTCTTATTTTAGCTTTATTTTCAAATAGGCCAAAGCTATCTTATTTATAATTTATTAATATTATATTAATAGGCTTTCGTTTGCTCCATCATTTAGTGTCTTTCCACATCTGACACTAAATTAATACAGATGCAGACCTGTTTACGTTGCCTTTTGGATTTATATGTCAGACTGCCTGAGCACGGAATCGAACCCACGATCTTTGGAACCAGAAACCGAGGTCTCTTCCAAAGGTCGTGGGTTCGATTCCCCGCTCAGGCAGTCTGTCATATAATTCCAAAAGGCAACGTAAATAGGTTTGCTGCTGTATTAAATTGACTCGAGCCTTCGGCTTGCAGTCCTGTGTTCCGACACTAAATATGTGCGCCATCGTCGCCACCATCTCCGCCGATAAAAATAAAACAGCACGTTTGTCATGGTTGGTTGGGCTGCCGCCGCTAATAATTTTGACATTGTTTACAACAATAATTACTGCTGCGCAAAGTGCCTTCCCTAGATTACAAAATGTTAATAATAAAGCATTTAACTGTAAGCCAAACAATCATCTGAGCGATAGTTTTTAACAATAATTAAAAAATTCAGCAGGTTGGCAATGCTGCCGCTGGTCTAAGTCTTGACAACGCCACCAACGAAAATATTGATGCGCACACCTCTATCACGCACGGCGACAGCGATCTTAAAACCACATTATAATCCATCAGTAACGATCACAATATTGTAGGTCAAAAAGTGTTAGCTCTTAGGTCTACTTTAGCCTTTAGGCCTAATTTGTGGCTTTTAGGCCTAATATTTAGTCGTCATTTTTAAGTAGCAGCTGCGTTTGAGATTAAGCCTATTCATTAATGCACCACGGTTTCGAGTCCACACGTTGCCATGGCAACGAGGGATATGTAAACTATTAGATGCATACATGTTGTTTCGTGCTGTGTTTAAATACGTCGTCCGATGTATTGTTCGTTTTCTACGTATAGCTTCGCCGTGATACGACGATTTCGGTTTCATATTCGGTATTCCCATCGCTAGTGTAAATACCAGTTTCGTTTCCATGCTGAAGGTAATCCCTCCAAGCATTCGTTTTTTCAAATGATGCTAAGGTGAATCGTACCGGAATCCTTTTGTTTTCTATGTTTGCGTTTCTTCCTGTAGTGGTTGAATGCAAGGGCCAATTGTTATTATTTCATTGAATTACGTCGAAAAAGGTTATCAGCTAGAAAGAAGAAATGAAAATTTAATTTTCCGTGTTTTTTTTAAGTTTACTTGAGTACCACCAGCAAGGTGTATGCGTCGTCGGAATTCCTTAACTATTCACGATTCCAAATTTACAATGGTGAGTGTTAGAAATAAATTCGAAAATTTTTATTTCTCCCGTAATGATTGTTCGATTTACGTCAAATATGGGCTCAACAATACTGTTTGGGGTATCAAGCGTTGTACCAAATTTCATTCCATCCGATCTTTCGTTTGGGCTCCACCCAGACTAAAAATGTGCAACCAACGGACCAACCAACCAACCAACATTTTGCAATTTGGTGTCCGTTATAGGCTACGCTTCGCTCGCTCGCTCCGCCAATTACAAAAATAAATTATAAAAAAAATACAGAATGAAGTGCTAAAAGTATTGTTCCAAAACAATGAAGTGAAGGAAATAATAAATACACATAAAATACTTAATGTATAAAATCTATACAATTATTACACGATAACATTAAGAAATTTTTGTCCATTAAAAAATAAACTTCAAAATCAAAAAGCGAAATCTAGACTTAGAAAAGACCATTTATGGTGTAATAAACACGGAAAATTGACTACAGAATATAATTCATTGAAAAACTTTAATAATATACCAAATACATTGAAAAAAATCAAAGGTTATAATGAACTTAAGCACAAAATTAAGAACTATTGGATTCGTAATATTGATAGGGGTTAAGAACGGGTAGAGATGTTTTTGCTGCTGGTTTAAATTGTTGAAGAAGAATTCCCACAAAATTCCCACAAAATTACCTACATGTTTATGTAGGTTATTTTTTATTATTAATGTAATTTGTAGTTGTCACAAATAAGTGTTAATTCACTTCGTGACATCTTTCGTACGTTAAAAAAAAAGATTGTGTGGAGCTATTTTGGCTGGTTGTTAACAGTCTGTGGGGGAATCCGACGTTTTGTGGTTTTTGGTCACATCAGCATGGCCCGATCACTTTTGGTTTCCATGTACGTCTCTTTCCCTCCTGTTCTACTGACGCCCACTAATCTCTGCCTTATCTCGGTTGGCCTTTATCTTAGTGATGGAATTTTGGTGAAATCATCATTTCTTTTTGTTTTTGCATTGATTGCCGGAGCGGATCGAGCGTACCGTAGCCTATAACGAACACCAAATTGCAAATTGTTGGTTGATTCTTTTGTATTCTGAGTGGATTGGAATGAAATTGGCACGTCACTTGAAACCCCCAAAGGTATTGTTTAGTTATTCAATAGTATATTGCATTCAAAGTCTTACATTCCCCACCACCAAAAATCCATTGCAATCAGGTCCCAGCTTGAAAACTATGAAATTACAAAGAATTCAATATTGATCACTTTCACTGGAAAAAATGGAACTTACGCCCTTCTCCTCACAAAAATAGCCTAATCCTATTCCCACTGCGACATCATCCAAAACTACGACATCGAAATCCATGATGGCTGCTCCCATGAAAGTAGTCTCAACACTACTCCATGACAGCTGACACATGTCTGAAACTGAATTCTAATCGTTTTGTGTAAGTTACTGCATTTTTAAGTTCTGAAGATTCAAATATAAAAGGTTTTTACTACCATTTGTTCGAGTGTTTGCATGTGAAAAGTTATCTGTTTTACGTCGTTGTCGTGTAGCATCTATGGTATTAAACGTAGGTTCGTTAAAGGCGCATAACTCCCTCCGGTATATTTTAACAGTTTTCCTCGATACATTACCGGAAATAGTTTTATATGAATTTATTTACCTTTTATTTGATCGTCTAAAGGTACGATCCCGGTGACAGATGTGGCGCGTGTACACTAGTAAGCTTCTTTTTTACCGCTCGGTCCGAGGAGTATCTCACTCCCGCCAGAAAGCTTATGGGGCTCCTTTCTGTGGTGACGTCACGCGATGTTTACACGCCTAGTCTGTGACGTAGTGATTCTTCGTGCACTTCAAGTCACGTGACTTGCCGCTTCTGAGCGAAAGCCAAGTGAGATAGTAGCCGTCTTACTCGAGGCACGCAGCTTCAATCTCGCAGTTAACCTTGTTCTGAGCTTATCAGGAGAAATGGCGAGTGATGAACGCAATTATCTATTCCACCAAGTAGATTTGCTACCGAATCGGTAAAGGAAAGGACAAAACGAGAATTGGATCGACAATTAGGTTTATCCTATGTTTACCGCAAGAAACTAGGAAAGAAGGGGTGGGGCAGGGGTGTCAGGACCCTGACACAGTGATGGACAAAACCAAAGGCGGAGAAGAAATTAAATTGTGGATTGAGTTTCAGACGTAAATTGTCGTAGCAGACATAAGGCCTATGGAAAAAACGTTTAGCTGCAGTACCAATTAAATTACAACTAGGGTCGGTCGGGAGAAGCTTTTTTTTTTTTTGATGGTGCACTTAAAACAGACCCAATTTTATGCCTTTTATTTAAGCTGTTTCTGTACAGTAACGCCGCGTATGATGCCCGCATAATACTAAAACATGAAGTCACAAATTTGGCTGCAAGGGAAAAAATAACGGTTGTGAGAACAAAATGAGATCGGTCGCAGGGGCGTAAACTTACTGACCGAAGAAGGGGGGGGGGGTTAAAATTAATATACGTAACATAGTCGGCAACGATAGGACGTAAATTTCGACATCATCACAGAATAAAGACCCCAGAATCTTTTATTTGGTCAACTTAGTTCAAATAAAACTACGTGTGGATATTTTACCGCAGCAACAGACAGGAGACATTGATTATCATAACGTGCAGTCATCTGCGCCAGTGTTTGTTTACCTTTTAGCATTCGTACGGCGTGTCACATGGCCCGGCTCCGAAATGAGTATGATATAGTTTAGCGTCGGATGTGACGTCATGCTTGTTTCACAGAGCAATGCGCGCTGCGGTCGTGTGAAATATATTTTAGCGCAGTTGACGTATGAGTAAACTGCCAGGACGGAGGGATTTATGTGCCTTTAAGGTAACAAGATTTGTGAAATTGTTACTGAAATATGATCACTACCTTCTAATGCTGTTATATATACCGTATAGGGCAAGAAAAGGAGAAAGCAAAGGTAAAACACGGCCTAAGCTAGGATTATCTTTTCTTGGGGGAAAGCATACAACTAAATTTTTCGCCCCGACCTTAACGGGATTTTTCACCCGCATCTAATTTTCCCGCCTGTGGTGGTTTACGTCCATACCGAGTAATTTGACCCCCTGCCTCCAACCTGTCACCAAATTTACTGAGCAATTTTTTACTCTAATTTAGCGAGTAGAAATTTTTCCTAATCTACTTAAATGAGCAATTTTTCACCGCTATCAGTTAGGCAGGCAGGCAGATTTCGTTCATATCTCGCAAGGACTAGTACTATATAAAGGGCTCGTGAAATCACATGCGTTATAAGTATGGCTCATCTAAAGGTAAATGAAACGTCAGTAAGAATATATAAAGAAACACCCATCATAGCATCCAGCAGATGGTACATCGGGGGTTTCTTTATAGATGTCAGTGGCTCGGAGGCTGGGAGCGAAACTAAAACTTTTTCCTAGCAGGCATTGGTTCTGAGGAGTGACATTCAGTTCCGGCACTCCTCCACTCTTAAACACCCTTTCTACTGATCTGTATTTACCTACCTTATCCGTAAGAAGACAGTCGTTCATTCGAGGATTTTACAATTTTCCCCGTTTTACGTCTCTGTAATTTTCTTATTTACAATTGCTTGTTAGTGCTACTACTTTTTTGCCCAAACTGCTTACACAGTACTCCTAATTAGCAAAAATGTTATATGGCTTCCGCCGGAGAGTACCTTTGTCATTCTTTGTACCGTATTGTATAGCCAGTGTTAGTAAGGGTCAGCCTAGAGGCTCAGCCTATAGAGTCCGAACTTTGAGAGCTCATAACACCGTCAAAAGTGAACATTTTAAAACCAAATTTGGAATCCAGCCTCGACTAGCCTGTGTACAGTCCAAACATTTTGGAATTCGGCCCAGCCAAATCCGAGATCCAGAGAGGAACCAAATAAAAATAACTTCTTGTTCTTGTTCTTGTTGTTGACGTTGTTCTGGGGACCTTTCGTCTTCCTCGGTACAGGTCAAACTAACCACCTATGGGAGTAGGATCAAATCATTGTTATCTAGGTGGTTATCTGCCTTTTCAAGGTTATTTTAGTTTAACTGAATTAATTATTTAGAAAAAAGCCATCACGTGCTAACTAAAACGATACTATTTTGCTGATTAAAAACACAAATTCGCCTTACTGTAACCAAATTCTATCATCATACAATTATGTCGGTGTAAATAACATTTCTAATAAATTCCTGATTACACTCACAAATCCTACTTGTTGGTACGCATGTTGGTTACTGTGAAGGAGCAGTTCCTTATAATGTTCCGAGTAAGAATGGGGCCTCACATTCAGTGTAGATACGAATCCTACACCAAAGCGTTTTAACTGCTCCCTCAATTCAATATCTATTTGTACATTGACATTGAAACAATGAACGAACCATCATCGTTACTAATATGTAATGGCTACCATTTTGGAATCAGGCCACTATTTTTAAATTATGCGTATTATGGTCCGATTTCCTTTAAATTTAGAACGTAGACGATATAGTTGATAAGAATTGAAACAATTCATGTGACATCGTAATTGGTAATCTGTAATGGCCGCCATCTTAAAAGCAGGTGGCCATTTTAAAATTATGCTTACGATATTCCGATTTTCTTCAAATTTAGAACGGAGAACGACATAGTTGATACCAGCTGATACAATGAATAACTATGGATGTAAACACTTCTCCAGCCGACTTGACTTTCCGTCCTGTTTAATCCCTAATTTCACTCTTTGTGTGTTCTTCGTTTTCAATTGATGTGTGAAGCTCAAACAAGCGTCCTTCCAGTGGCGATTGGAAGTGTATATATGTGCATGTTAAATTGCTGCCTATGGACGTGTCAGTATGGCTTAGCGGTAGGACTTCGACCTTTGATCTCAAGGGTTTAATTCCCCGCTCAGGCAGTCTGACATATAAATCCAACAGGCAACGTAAATAGGTTCGCATCCGTATTTATTTAACACTTCTCCAACCCATTTGGCTTTCCGTCCTGTGTGATACAATGCGTATGCATTCGTCACTAGTAGTCTCTAATGGCCGCCATATTTAAATCAGGAAGCCATTTTGAAATTATGCTTATTGTTCGATTTCCTTCAAATTAAAAAGTAGACGATAGTTGACAGCAAGTAAAACAATAAATGTGGCATCGTCATTATTAATCTGTGATAACCCCCATCTTGCAATCAGGTGGCCTTTTGAAATTATGTTTATTATTGTCTGATTTCCTTCAAACAAAAAAATCAAAAACGTGAAATCAAAAATAACAAGGGAAGTTATAATCCGTCTCTAGGGTGGGTGAATTGTGCGTTCTCTCGTTGCAGGCAGTACCGTCAATCGCACAGTTTTACAGCTTAGCTGCAATTCTGAAAGTAACGCATATTAATAAATAAATTCAGAACGTTAATATTAAGAGTAAGGGTCTAAAAGCCAAAACTTAGAAGGAACATGGACAAGCTTTGACAGTCTGGGTCTGGTGTACAATTTTGTTAGTATTAGACCTTTACTACCCGATGACCAGCTTAATGACTTAGGCTGCCTGCGCACTGAGCGACTTGGCCGTGCGGCCAGGTTGCTGCAGCCAATGAAAATGATTAGTGCGTGGTGTTACATAAACGGTAAGCATTCTCATTGGCTGCAGCGACCTGGCCGCGTGGCCAAGTCTCTCAGTGCACGGGCGGCCTTAGTAAGCCAATTTTCTAAGTTCGATACAGAATTTATTCGGACAGAACAAATGTATACGGTTGTAGCACGGTTTTTTTTTTAATTCTTGGAATATGTTTAAAGAACTGTAAGAGCACAATATTCCCGTGAAGTTTGACGTTTGACTTTTGATGCTTAGAATTTTATTATCTTTATACGAATATAAGGTAATTGAAAGCAACCAATAATCTCTGCTTCAAATACGCTGCCATGTTACCAAACTGAAAAAAAAAACTTTTCAACCTCAAAGAAAGCCATAAAGGAACACCGTGCTACCAGTGGATCATCACATGGGTCTTTATAGGACGATCTTTTACAGTTTTCAATAAAAACCGAAAAGCGTCTAATGGTAAGAGTCTAATGCTTACCAGCCTCTTACTGACAAAATTTTACACCTAGACCTTGACTGTCAAAGCTTAATGTCATCGTTCCTTCTAAGTTTTGACTTTTAGATCCTTACTCGTAACATTAACGTTCCGTTTTTGTTTACTTTCTTACTGAGCGTTGCTAACCTACAACTATCTTTCTGTCTGCATGGAAGTTTATCACGACATATATTGTACTTTTCCATTGTACCTTCCTCTCTTACATTAATTGTTGCGTCAGTCACTTCTGTTCCCCCCTCCCCCATTGTTCCCTTTTCTCTTCTCTCTCCCCCCCCCCCCCCTCCCATTCACGCTAACAAACAGAACGTACCTTTATTTTTCTCTCCAAAGGGCGGCCACTGTGTGAAGGCGTAGGCCTAACGTCCCTGTAACCGTCGGTTTTCTCAACCAAGTACCAATCAATGGACATTCACTCTTAGCGCCTATTGAAGATGTGACCCACATTCTAGTATTCGTCAAGTAATTCGTACTACTCCTCATAAATCAGCGAGCAAAAGAGTAAGTACAGTTAGGTGCTGACCAATGCAACTGGTAAGTGAAGAAAGGTTCGAAATAAACCTGAAAACTAAATCACCGTTGAACCTTATTGTCCTCCTATCTGTGCTAATGCAAAATCTCGGTTACAACCACACGACTAAGAGATTTGTATTTTATTTGAAGATCCTTTTTTCGGCATCAGCTAATTCTAATCTGTAAATCAGCCCTATAAACGTATATGTACGTCATACTTCGAGGACTTTGAATCGCACCACACTCTGCCCCACTTTGATGAGTTCCCCCAGTAGACCCGTAGGCCTAGAACAACATTGTCAACGTAGGAGCGCAAGTAGGATTTAGCCGCTGGTTAAAAACTGCAATACTACAATAAGTCGTGACACCAGTTCACCAATAGCCGTATTGAACATGTCAATCAACCTGGCATTATGGTGGCGCCTTTTGATTAGCTACGCTGGCATTTGGTAGCAACAGTATGAGAGAATTCAGTTTCAGCCCAAAATAATATAATGTCCACTCCCAGACCTTTCCCTCTTCACCTTATTCTTTCTTTTAAACTCTATAAAAACAGAAAACACTAAGCGACCATGGCTCAGTGGTGGGGACTAAATCCACTGGCAAACTGAGTACCTCCGTGCGAGGGACACCCACTGCATATGCCAGGCCATTACAAAGGGCTTCCTACACTGACAGGGTTTGAAACCTACAAGGAATGGAAATCGCTTTTCATCTGTTTTGCTGAATAGAAACTGTGGATCCCAGAGATCTTAGAACAGGGACCACTGGACCCAAATGCTGAGATGATTCGAGAGCAGGCACAACGAAATACTGAGTGCAACTTGATGCTAATCCTTACCCTAGGACCCTATCACCTAATGAATTTCCAAGGAACTCGCTACGTAAGATAAATTTGGGACCAACTCATGCAACATTATGGAAGAGTCGACCCTTTCGAACACAAGCATAGGTTAAAAGACCTTACGGCCATCCACGTGTCCGCGGGAGAAGACGTCACAAACTACATCTGTTGAGCCCGCAGCCTTATGGCTGAAATCATCGCAACCGGCTACGTCCTAACCAAAAATGAGGCTTGTATTTGGATACTTAGAGGCATACAGCACCCCACTTTGAGCGTTGCTTGAGAATTTCTTCTACACTCAGGTCGAGCTTTGACCCTGGGCTTACTACAAACCGAACTGGTTGACAGTGTATTGTATCTGAGCACAAAAAGCACCGTTCGTCCAACCAACTCAAGAACAAGCCTTAGCTTATACAGTATGCCCCAGAAGTCCCGTCCACCCAAAATAAAGGGCTATATACTGGATAAGAATTGGTAATAACAACGTACTCATATAGGAAATCACCTATATGGCAAATCCGATGATGGTTCCCAAACGGACCTTGGAGGTCGTCTTCCAAAATATATCTCCTAAACTATTCAAGATACTGACATAAAGTAAATTACAAAGTTGTTTGGGATTATAACACAAGGCCAACAAAGAAAACAGAACTGAAATCGCGCCGTAAACACAGGAAATATGGGTAAAACAACTTGGACCTTGTAGTCTAGGAGAAGAATTCAGAAAAGGCCTTAGTTTAGGAGTTAAAGGCATTTTTTAGTAGTAGTGGTAACTAATTTTTTTCTGAACAAGAAGCACATGAAGAAGCTAGATATAAACGTTACCAAATTTTCATTGCAATTTTAAGACCGGAAATGAGCCGCCATCTTGGAAAAAAATGACGGCGTTGATAGGTTTTATAATAATTTTAATATCTCGGTTTCTATCAGGCCGTTTTTCTTTTTCTTTACACCAAATTAAAGGATTTGAAACGTACTATCTTTCATTACTGAATAATTATTTCGATATTTTTAATAGTTTACTCACAGATTTAACGGAAAGACAAAAAAAAATCAAGTTTTTGTAATTAATTTCACTATACACATTAATAACCCAGTAATGCTTAGATTACCCGTTTTAACGTTTGCAGATGTTTTGAAGTACAAAGTATTACCTTTACTTTGGTATATAGAACATCCAATTTGGTCCCATAGAAGTGGAGTAATTGATGGTCAATTGAAGTAATGTATATTGCTAACACAATCAGTTAAACTAGCTGGAGCGATTGTTGGAATTCCCTGTTATCTCCGTGAAAGGGAGCTTTTGACTAGGATATGCCAACGTGCGCTTGCTAGGGGTCAGTTTGACCCTTTGGCCTGTAGTCTCTCGGATTATATGGCTTTGTCGCAAGGTGGCCGTGACTTGCCTGGTGCTGCAGGTGTTGGGGCCTCCCTCCTCCGGCATGAGGGATTAGGGTTTCTCGGGTCCTGTGTTGGTCAGCCCACCGGCCCCTTGGCTCTGGTGCTCTTCTGCTGCAGCAGATCATGTCATCTAATCCACTATGACGCGTCTTTCAACAAAGTTGATCACGGGGGGGGGGGTGTATTCCTAGCCTGCACTTGGAGTATGAGCTGGACATAGGGTCCGATCTGTGCCTGCCTGAGTTTTGTGTTTTGTCTGACTCGCTAGCAGGTGTGGAGTTCCTATGCCAGTGTTTTCAGTCTTTACAGTGTACCCATCGGATAGCCTTTGAAATCGGGTGGAGATTTTTACACTCGGCCAGTGTGGTCGGCTGGCTTTGATCAGCTGGGTCAAGGGCCACGCCGGGTACTTTGGGATGGCCTCACCAGACGGGGATCCAATGAGGATGCTAACAGGGTTACTTTCGTTCTGGGCCCAAGACATCAGCGCCTGGTTGTCAGGGGGATTTTTGTGAGAGAGTGGGCAGCTGAGTGGTCCTCCGGGTTGGTTGGTCGCAGTTTGTTTGGGTTACACCCCTCCGTTGTCTGTCCCAGACCCCTCAATAGCCTCTCCCGTAAAGAGGCAAATGTGAGCTCCAGGTTACGCACCGGGCATGTCCCGCTTCGGGCTGACCTGTTCCGGCTTGGGTGGGTGCGGCCTCCGGTTTGTGCATGTGATGGTGGCGAGGAGTCCGTACGTCACTTGCTCTTAGAGTGCCCTTGCTGGGTGGCGCAGCGGCGGTTTGGTCATATTGATGGGGTTGACCTGTCTGGTCATGGCCCTTAGTGTCACTCCGCATACTGCGGATGGTGTTCGTTCTCTGCGCAGGACGATTGGCTTTTGTAAGGCAACCCGGTGTTTACTCTAATATTTCTTGTTCGTTACCACTCTTTCGTTCCCCATGCTTCCTTTGGTTCCATTTTGGAGTGTGTGGCCAGTTAAGGTTGAGCAGGAGGTACAGGTTGTGCTGTTTGTTCAGAGTAGGTTTTAAGTAAAGGTTAAGTAAAGTTTTAGATTAGAGCGAATGATTTTGTAGGCCTGTAAGCTATGAAAATAAAGTAAAGTAAAGCTTGTGTTTTTAAAAAACTCTAGTTGTAATGGCTAGAGATACAGATATTCTCTTATTACTGACAGCTCATTTCCGTAGAATGCAATGTTGCTTTTTATGGATGATGACAGGCACAGCCCGGAAACGCAAATATATTCCCATAAGAGATGTCTTCGAAAAACTCCCTCAAGGATCAGAACGCTCATCACTTGCGTTCCATGCACTCACCGGTAGTGACACTACCTCATTCAAACCAAATTCATTTGTGCAATGTACGGTGTGCTAAGTAAAACAGAGTATGCGGATACGGCTCGTGTCATGCTTTTTTCGAAGTGTCGTGCCCCTGAAAATTTACCGCCAACAAACGATTCATTAACTTTGCATTTAAAACGTGTTCATTATTAGGCACTTGTATGGAATCAGGCTACTTGTCGGGAAATTGAATTGCCAGATCCAGAAGAAATGGGTTGGCGGTGGACTGCGACATGCTACGGCCTGTATTAATGATTTTAGATCCTATACCGACAGCATGTCTTAATATCATTTCGTGCCGTTGTTCTACAGGCTGTAGTATGATCTACCGCTGAAAATGTAAACAGTCCAAGTTACTTTGCACCGCGGCATGTGGATGTTTAAGCAATGAAAGTCCATTCGTATTAACTGGCAATAAACTCCCCCATCCTATTTTTTTTTGTAAGAAATACTGTGTTTCACAAACATTTTTTTTTTTTACCATTACTCCACTTCTATGAGACCAAATTAGATGTTCTATATACCAAATTAAAGGTAATACTGTGTGCTACATATAATTTACCGGATGGTAAAGAGGTTAATATAAGCGTTAGTGTGTTATTGACGTTTAAAGCGAAATTATATAGTAAACAAACGCATTTTTTTGTCTTTCCATTAATTCTGTGAGTAAACTATTAAAAATATCGAAATAATTATTCAGTAATGAAAGATGGTACGTTTCAAGTCCTTTAATTTGGTGTAAAGAAAAAGAAAAACGGCTTGATAGAAGCCGAGATATTAAAAATTTTAAAAAAAACCTATTACGAGCGCCATTTTTCCCAAAATGGCGGCTCATTTCCGGTCTTAAAATTGCAATGAAAATTTGGTAACGTTTATATCTTTTTTCTTCAGATGCTTCTGGTTCAGAAAAAAAAATAGTTACTGCTTCTACTAAAAAATGCCTCCACTCGTTACATTTTCAGATTCTTCTCCTAGACTATTGCAGGGAAGCCAACCAAGGGGCAGCGATAAGCCTCGAAAGTGATCATATTATTTCATAGCCTTAATTAGGTTAAAAGGTGTTTTGAAGCAAAGATTATGCAGAAAACAATCAATCCAGCAAGCATGAAACGAACTGAAGCTGAAAACGGAGGCTTACTGAAAATGTATATCTAGAAGGCGCACTATAATCAGAACACCAATCCGTAGGCAGGAAAATGTAGGTACGTTCCTCACTAATGAATAAAAGTTTCCTTCATTACGTTAAGGTGATAACACAAATACGATAATGAAAAATTAAAATAGATAAAGCATGATATCCACAAAATCCTACTTTTTAGCCATATCGGTTGATTTATTATGGAGCTGCACTTAGTGGTGCCCCTTACGGATAGTCGCTTAGAGCAGAGGAGAACATTACCCAAAGTTTGCGGAGCTTTCTCATTATTTTTTTTAATTTGCACGAGCGGTTTCTTTGATCCATTAAAAGAAAGCTATTTAGATTGATCCCGAACCTTCTTTTTTTTTTGGGGGGGGGGGGGGGGGGGGGGGGGGCGCCCGCCCCCCCGGGCCCCCCCCCCCCCGGCCCCCCCCCCCCCTTTCCCCTTCCCACTGCGCTTTCGCCCCTGCTTTCATACAATTACCGAAATCAGGCACAGGATTTCCTCTATTCGATAATTAGTGCTTCAGTACACAACAACATGATGATGCAACAAGTGATTGCTTATCGCTGCCCTGGGATTGGCTCCCCTGCTGTGTCCAATTTGTATTGTCCATATCTCTCGTGTTTGTAGACAGATTTCAGTTCCGTTTCCTTTGTTGAACTTGTGGTATCATCCCAAACAACTTTCTAATTTATTTTATACCCGTATCCTAAATAGTTTAGGAGATACATTTTGGATGACCTTGAAAACTACCTCCAAGGTCAGTTTGGGAACCATCATCGGATTCGCCATAGGTGATTTCCTATATGAGTACGTTGTTATTACCAACTCATATCCAGCATATAGCCCTTTATTTTGAGTGGACGGGACTTCTGGGACTATATGGGAAGAAAATCAGAACTGGAACCAAGCACCCAGGACACCATACTAACGAGGGAGACAAAATTAATACTTATACGAGCCCAGCGGTTACAACAGTAGGATCTAGTATAACTTACAGTTCAGGCGACAACAGATGGGACCACGCCACCATGCCTACATCGCTGAGCCATAGAGTTAGATATATTATATTGTTACACCAGAGAGGGAACATTCGCTTCAAAGCCTGTCCGTGCGTAATCACCGCCGCCAGGAGGGCGCCACCGTCGATTTGAGAACAATTTCGTTCGGACTAGAGGTGTG
>JAHWFP010233892.1:14023-32676 GCA_023313725.1 Lithobius niger | reverse complement strand
AGCTCGTTCCACTCAAACGGAATAGCCAACTTCGAATGCCCGAGGTACACAGAGAACACTCGATCCCAGATGCTTTGTAGGCGCGTTTCGGAAAGCGAAAAAAAAAGCGCGTATTAGCTTCGTTCTGTTTCCGTCTGGAACTTCTTGAAACGGCTGACTGACGCGATTTCGTGTAACTTGATAAATTCAGTTGAAACCTCGTAAATTTGTCGATTAATTCCCATTCTTACGGGTTTCTGTCACTACCCCCTTACCCCGTACACGCAACCTCGCTGCGGCCCTGTCATAATAATCTCGAACACTTAGCGTTAAAAAAGTACGGAAAAATTTAACTTGCTCCGCCTTACTGGATATATCTACGGTGCTCACCTCTGACTTAACTATTACCACGAGACATATTAACGGCCGGTTGTATACAGGGTGGCGTTCTACCTGGGAAACCATGAAAGCCGGGAAAATTCAGGGAGTTTACCAAGTCTAGAAAAGTCAGGGAAAAATCAGGGAATTTGATAAACATATAATGAGATTAAGGGAATTTCAACATTTTTCGGAGGGGAAAATCAGGGAATTTGATAAACATATAATGAGATTCAGAGAATTTCAACATTTTTCGGAGGGGAAAATCAGGGAATTTGATAAACATATACTGAGATTCAGGGAATTTCAAAATTTTTCGGAGGGGAAAATCAGGGAATTTGATAAACATATACTGAGATTCAGGGAATTTCAACATTTTTCGGAAAGTCTTTTTCCTCTACAAACAGTAGCTAACTCGTATTTCACTTTTTGCTTCTAAAACCTTTACTTTATTTCAGTTAAAACTATCACGTTCTTTTTTTGTTTCTTTTCTGATAAAACAAAAATTCCTTAGGCCTAAGTAGGCTAGCATGGGTCGTGATTTAAGTGCGTTTCTAGTTTTGTTCAGATTACGGCGCTGCCACTCTTCACCAGTCCCAATTAGGGGAGAGCAATTTTTGACTTAGTTGTTGCTATTTGAGTGAAATTAAAAAAAAAAAAAAAAAAAAGGATACTGCATCTTCTTTCTACCCAAAAAAATCAGAGAAAAACGTCATTATTGTTCCTGGAAAGACCTGCAAAAAATGCTCAATCCTAATTCACCTCTTACTGTACAGCTAGGGGACTGCACACTTAGCATTACATATTAGGCGCTAGGTCAAGGTTTATCCCCTTGTCCTGCCCTTATCAGCTCTGATGGTTCGAATTGCAGGTCTGACCACCACACACCAATTAACTCGATTCTGTCCCGTTTTATACCCGAGCGGGCCGGCGCAGAACAATAGGCTCTTGCCTGAGGCTTTACGTCACGTGACGCGGAACTGACGCGATCCGGCCCTAACTGGTTGAACAATAGGACTGGCTCGCTTACCCGGATACTGGCGCGGGGCCAGCCAGCGGCGTGCAGCATCCATGTTAACGGTAAGGTGCACCGCACGAGTGGCTAACTGCGTTCGTGTGCACTGCCGTACATGTAAACACGTTACAAGGTTTTTGAACGCCACCATGTTGTAGAACGACTGCTAAGCATGCGCTCGTGCTCGTAGTTTCTGTGTAAAGTTGGAACGTATCGGTAAAGTCGTACTTTATGATAGGCAAATGTCGAACGTCACATTTCGACTTTATAACCGGTATTATAAAGTATAAGCCAAAAGGCAAGCTTTATCGTAAAGATGCACCTGGCTTGGTCTTCAGGAAGCAACGTTAAGTCCGGGAATGACTTTACCACCTGTGCGCCATAAATGATAAGGTGCGATTTTCCGATAAAAGTTGAAGTCGACGGGCTTTGGTCTTAAGCAACAGCAGCCGTTCTATACAGCTGGGTGTAAATCGTGTCTCTGGCGGTAAGCTTTATAATTTGTAGTGTTATAATTTTCTAGATAAGTTAGGCTGACAAAGTATAGAGGAATGCCTCTTTTTAAAATTGTTTTTCTCCGTTTGGGAAGCCTTACGTTTTCACACTCTCAAACATTCGTATGCACATTCCTCCATGCCACTCAGCATAGTTTTCTCCCCAAAATGGTGGCTTTAATTTGCTGCACGATTCTGGCGTGAATGGTGCGACTCTCCCTGTGCGCTGGTGACTCTCTGACCGTATACCCGCGATAACTTTTGAACCCGTTGTCCGATTCATTTCAAACAATCCACATGCGCTCTACTACATGGGTAGATTTCTCTGGTTTAGAGACTATTAGGGTTAGGGGGAATTTGCTCGCTGTGGCTTTTCTGAGCTATTTTCACCTGTTGAATCCAAATCTTCCTTACCTTGGCGATCTACATTAGCGTTTACCCAGAAATCCAAGATGGCGTCCAAAAATGGTGAAAAACAAGTTTTTTTTTTGTTTTTTTTTGTTTTTTGGCTTCTATAGCGTCTAAACCGTTCATCCGATTGAAAATTAACCGTTTACCAATTATGTTTAGCATAAAATTTTCTTCACAAGAGGTTCTATTTATATTTTGGGTAAAATGAATCCTTCTTGCCGAAATTCGTTATTTAAGTTCTTTCAGGCTGTTTACGCATGTTATGCGTACAACTGCCCATAATGTGTATTACAATTCCAAACTTTAAACAGATGCAGTACCCGTTCTAATTAGGATAAATGGAAGTGATCAGGGTTAGATGAAAGATGAAGATGTATATTTTTTAACAAGAGTAATTAAAACTATTTGTATTAATTAGAAGCTAAGCTACGGCAGTTTACTTACGCTGTAGCGCTGTACTTTTTGCCACAAGTTCCATCTTTAAACTGCTGCAGTACCTGTTCTAATTCGGATAAATGGACGTAATTAAGCTTAAATGAAAGATGAAGATGTGTATTTTCAACAAAGGGTAATTAAAACGATTTATATTAATTAGAAGCGAAGGTATAATAATTTGTCTACATTAAAGACGGATAGCCAAAGGCCCAAAAGAGTTAAATAAATACAGATGCTTACCTATTTACGTTGCCTTTTGGACCTATATGTCAGACTACCTGAGCGGGGAATCGAACCCACGGCCTTTGAAACCAAAGGCTGAGGTCCTACTGCTGAACCACACTGACAGTCAGCATGGCTCAGCATATCCGCATGGCTCAGCAGTAGGATCTCGGCCTTTGGTTTCAAAGGTCGTGGGTTCGATTCCTCACTCAGGCAGACTGACATGTAAGTCCAAACGCCGTGTCAGTATATCTCAGCGATAGGACCTCGGCCATTGGTTTCAAAGGGCGTGGGTTCGATTCCTCGTGGGTTCGATTCCTCGTTTAGGCAGTGTGACATGTAAGTCCAAAGCCATGCCAGTATTGCTCAGCAGCTATATAAATAGACATAAATCGCTGGAAATAATACTAAGGAAATTAAGCCAACAGCGAAAATCATACACTAGAAATAACGTAGTTCAATAAGCCACCTTTATGCACTTACGTTTCGTCGGAGTGGCATGACCCGGATTCGAACCAGCTACCCAGTTCGCCCCCAGATCACTTGCATAGCACCTTAGTCGCTATGGCCACATCCTCAACTGGTATAAAGATAACTCACTGAACCCGTTATTAAGGTCACAACCGTGACCAGGGCTCCATTCGACCGAAATTCACTCGGCCATAGAAATGGAGAGGGAAGACAAATCATACACTTACAAGGCTCAATAAAGGAGAAATAAATAGACATAAATCGCTGGAAATAATACTAAGGAAAATTGGAAATTAGGCCAACAGCGAAAATCATACACTAGATCATATTTCAAAATTTTTATGATTTGAGGACCTTGTTTTCTATTTTGCAGTGTTTTGTGCCTGATGACGGCCTCCATGTGAGGGCAGAAATATTGCGTTTTTCTATTGTTAAAATATTGAGCCCAGGATGAAAACTTATGGAGTCGACTCGTAATCACCATTCATTTATTTTTTGTGAATGGTATGTCAGAAAAATATCTTAACATTGTACTGTTGCATTGAAATAGAATAAAACCTTCAGCCTGTCATTTGAAGCGCAAAAGTCAGCATTTTTTGTGTATTGCATTGTAATTTCTCAGCTGTGTAAATAAAAAAAAAACTGATATTTTTTAGTCATGAAAAAAGAAATTCTTTTAATCGTTAAGACCCTGTTAACGTTAAGTACATCATTATAACATAAAAAAAATATAACAAATAAATAAAAATGAAAAACGTCGTTACCAGATATGAAGGTCTCTTTTAAATACCGCACATTAAAAAAAAATGACCGAGTTGGATAAATTGCGTTACTTGTTTTATTCACCACCTGTCACCGTGCAGTAAACAGCTTTTGCCAGGATATTTCATTGTATTTCATTTCAGTAAAATTGTGAAATATCCTTATACGTGAGGCGGAAAATATAAATTTACGGTGCTGCAATAATCCATAAATCATTGGTTCGTTGGTTGGATTTGGGTAGTTAGCAGTTCCTTTGCAAAGCCGGTACGTGTCAGTTTGGAAGAACTTTCTGAGAGCAGTCACGGTATTGCCCTCATCGTCTTTCGAGAATTGGTAAGAACATTTAGACTACTTCTTACATGACTACTTCTTATGTTACTGACACTTACTCTTTAGCCGTAACTTTCAAGTCTTATAAGCATACCAATAATGACCATATGGAATATTACTTCCTCTCAAGTGCGCGCAGCGTATCTTGAGTCCTGCAGATATTTTATGAGCGGGTACATCTTCCTGGAGGGAGCGGCTTTCATCGACGGCCGCCATTGTTTTTTTTAACCATCTAGGATATCAACAAGGTGCTCTGCTATCGAAAACATACAATCGATTATCTGTATTCGTTCTTTGGCGAACTCAAGATAGGCCGCGGACACTATAACTGTGGGTGCACGTATAATTTAATTTAACTTATTTTATGTTTCGCGAGATAAAAATCGTGCAATGACGTAATATAAGCCTCTGGCCAGTGTCGGATTGGGCCGCCCGGGAACCCGGGTATTCCCGGGGAATCCCCCACTATAGCAGGCTCTTGTTTAAAGAAATAATTTGAAATGAATTTGTATGAAAATTGCAGAGAAACGTTTCAAATTCGTGATGTTTTTTTTTTTTAAATATACACTAAATTCCAGGGTGTCCTCCCCCTCTTCCCCCCACACTGCGAGGAAGGTCTTGTTAAAAAAAAATTATTTCAACCGAATTTATAAGAAAATTAAAATTGTTTCGCTTAGTTGCAGAGAAACATTTTAAATTCACACCAATTTCTTAAAAACCGTTAGCTTCTGGGGCCCCTGGACACCCCCACCCCTCACCCTCACAACTAACGGCCCTTGTTTCGAAAAAGTTAGTTTTCTAATTTGAAAGAAATTCGTGTGAAATTGCGTCGCTATGTTGCATGAAAACGATTCAAATTCACGCCGATTTCTTAAAAAATGCTAGAATCCGAAGTCATCGCCCCCCCCCCCCCTCCCTTATACAGGAGGCACTTGTTAACAAAAAAATCTTCTGTTTTTATTTTTGGCACTCTCCCAGATACTCTTGCCGAGGCTCCCCCCTTTCCCCCCTCTTTCTTCATCTGGTGAAAGTGTGCGCGAGGTTCCCACTGCAGTACATTCCCGGGGGAGTCCCGACCCTCCCAATAAAGCCGCCCGCGCACTGAGCGACTTGGCCGCGCGGCCAGGTCTCTGCAGCCAATGAGAATGCTTACCGTTTATGTAAAACCACGCACTAATAATTTTCATTGGCTGCAGCAACCTGACCGCGCGGCCAAGTCGCTCAGTGCGCGGGCGGCGTATAGACCCTGCCTCTGCCTCGTTAGGTCACTTTTTTTTGCAGGTCATTGGGTCAAAAGATATACGATCCAACCTATTTTTGACCAACCTATCTTCTACCCGCTGACCAAAATCCCAAATAACCCCCTTGTAATTACCAAATGAGAATGTATTTACCGTCGAAGCCGAAAATATGCTGACAAGTGAAGTTTTCCCAGAAACATGTAAAAGAAAAAAAAAACCATAAATAAGCATTTTTTATGTTTTCTGTTCCGATAAATTGGAAATAAGACGTCAGCAAAAAATCATACACCGGAAATAACGTAGTACATTAAGCCACCTTTATGCAACTTGTGTTTCATTCAAGTGATGCGACCCGGATTCGAACCAGCAGACCAGTCAATCACTCAGTTTAAGCACTGTTGTAATATTTCAGTGACGAATGGGGTGGTCTGATGCTACTTTACCGAGAATTTGGAAGAATTTCAGTGTTTCACCTTTCCCAATATAAATAACAAATAAACACTTTAATTTATTACTTTGAAAATAATAAATCAAAATGCATTCTTAGTTTTATTTTTTAGAAAATAATATTATCTACAAAAATTACCGGTTGGCCTATGAAAATAAAAATAAAAAGTAGTTCAACGATAACTACAAAAAAAAAAGTTTACCAACAAGTCATCACCTATAATTTTGGTAGAAATCGTTACTACCGCTTAACTACTTTGAAAGTAATTTAACTAGTTGTGGTAAATGCATGTAGTTAACTATTGCACGTCTCTGCCTAAGTAGTCTCTTCAACTTCGCAATAACAAACGAGTTCTGCTGTAGTCTAATTAAAACCAGAGTAGTTAACACAAGCACTGTATACACGTCTCTAAAGCTGATATTTCACTAGGTTCATTAGGTCAAGGCCGATTTATGTAACGAGACATTCTCTCTCGCCCAACGCTACTTGCTAGGCAACCGTAGTTTATTTACACCTATAGTTTCCAGTTCCTATTAAATGAAAGCGACAATACTTAAACAATTAATTGTCTTATAATAACAAGGATAAAGAACACAGTGAAACAGTAATTTTAAACATTGCTACAACATTGTTGTCATTTCTCGCTATTTCAGAATTTCCTTTTCTCGCACAAATAATAACATTGCATTAATCTTCAGTAACCGAAAGGGCGGTAATAATAAACCAGTGTTTAAGTTCATTTTGGGAAACGCAGTGGAAATCGTGCATTTACCCTGGGTGTAGCTACACCCAGAGTAAATGCACGAATTCCACGGCAAGGAACGGAATGCAATAACCTGTAAACTTAATCACGGAAAAGGCGACTGATGGTTAACGGAAACCAAAAAAGAAAGAAAAGAAATTAAAAATAAGATCGTACGCTTAGCGACGAATGGTGTGACGAACTGTTCGTCGATTTTGATATTTCGTGATGCAAGTATTACACGCAATTACTAATTTTTAATCTATGTAACTAAGATAATAAGGTTTGTTTGTTTGTCTGTGTGTCGCCAGATTACCGAGTTTCCCAGTCCTAGGGAAGTCGCAGTGGGAAACTCGGTAATCATAATTCATTCGTTTGTTTGTGTGTCTGTCAAACGGAATTGTCCTTATAAATAAAGATTCGAGCTCTCTTTTCAACAAAGAGGCACAGAATTGGTGACGTCATGTTTTTTTTCCAGACACAATATATTCATGAAAACAGGATCTATGCCTGTCTGTATGTCTCGTAACTCTAGATCTAACTAAATCTAGTGAAAGCTTGGGCGACTGCTAACGGGAAATCACATGCATGTGTGGGGGTGTGAGAGTGTCAGCATTGAGAATCTTGAAAATCCGATAATTCGTAAAAAAAAAACCGGCCATATACGGGGTGCTGTACTAGTTACTAATTACGTAAATAATAATTTGCGTTTTCCATTTTTTTAAATAATGGGCTATAATTTTGTATTTACTTGGTGCAATTACTGGAAATAATTAATAGAAGTAAGTTGTTTTAGCTAGAAGATATCCCTGAACATCAACAAAAGCACAAACATCAAATTAAACAACGTTAAAAACGCTGATAACAGTAAACGATATGAAAAGCAGACGGACAATTTTTTTTTTTTTAGTTTCCGTTTTCGTGTCACAACGTTCAATCCACCCGTCCATCTTTTCCCTTGTTCCCTTCCGTTGTTGGGTGATGGGGCAAGTTCTCAGTTCCCCTGTTCGCCGAAGGAGCAATTCGGAATCGAGCAACAAAGCGTCAAACACGTAAAAAAAAAGGGAAGACACACGCAACTCGCAACAATGGGCTCTTTGCACAACAATGCGGCGCACCAGCCTCGAGTGCTCTCGTGGCTTCGCTACTTGATCGACTTCGGCTGGCTCAGGGCTGGCTTACCGCACCGTTACCGAACGCCATGGTTTAAGTGATTATGATCAATCCGCCTTGGATTTATTTATTGGATTTATTAATCCGCCTTGGATTTATTTATATTACTCAAATGAATCTACATTTTGAGTTGTTTTATTTTTTTTTTTTGGTTTGTAGGCAGATTTTGGTTGAATAGGTCCCATTTTTGCATTACTACGAAAACATGACATTTTATTTTTTATTTTGAAATTGGTAGTTGACAGTGAAATTACTTGGCCAGAGAACTAGATCGGTTCTTCATTTTGAGGCTGAAATTAACGCTTTTAATTTCTAGGGTGTAGGCAATGAAAAACGTTGGTGGAGGAAGGAGGCCATTTTCCCTTGCATTATAATGTATGTTGCATTCATATTGTCGCCTATAATAACACCACGAGTGCTTCTATGAAATCGATAATTTGTGTGTTTTAGCACGAAACTCCTTTCCAGATTTAATTTCCCGAGACCGGAGGTCGAGGGAAATTTGTTGGAAAGGAGTTGAGTGCTAAAACACATAAATTATAAATTTCATAGAAGCACGAGTGGAATTCGATTAGAGAATTTTTGTTTTTCTTTCCGCAAACGATTCACCGAAGTGATTTCGTTTTAGGGTTTCACTTTCGATTTGCAGGGGAATTATCAAACGTAATATCCCAAGAGCTAAGGACATTATCGATAATTTTTTTCAACTCGAGTGTTTTGGCCCATATAAAATCACGAGTGCTATTTAGGCAGACATTAATTTCACAAGTGCGTAGCACGAGGGAAATTATCTGGCAATAAATAGCACGAGTGAGTTTACTGGGCCAAAACACGAGTGTTGAAAAAAAATTTGATAATTTCCAATAGCTCGCGGGGTATTTAGTTAGGGAATTTCACGAAACTCTAACAAACGTATCGTAACGTGTCAACTGTGTAACGTTTGAAGCGAGTGACTGCCAAATACAGTTACAGCCAAATACAAAAGCGTATCAACTTCAGAAAGCGCTCGCCATGTTTTGCACGGCTAGCATTACGCTGTGTCGACCAATGAAAGCTGCAGGATATTGCCTAACTGATTTAGTTTTAAATTTAGCCAATGAACATCGACTTACAGTGATAATCACGCAGTAGCTTTTGAAACCTACTGCGTGATCACTGTAAGTCGGTTGTGATTGGGCGAATTTAGTACACGATCAAGTGAGCAAATTTCAGTCAGGGAAATTCTCATACGTAATATCCCAAGAGCTAAGGAAATTATCGATAATTTTTTTCAACTCGAGTGTTTTGGCCCCTATAAACTCACGAGTGCTATTTAGGCAGACATTAATTTCACGAGTGCGTAGCACGAGGGAAATTATCTGCCAATAAATAGCACGAGTGAGTTTAATGGGCCAAAACACGAGTGGTGAAAAAAATTTCATAATTTCCAATAGATCGCGGGGTATTTAGTTAGAGAATTTCACGTCATATTTCAGTATTCAGTACTCTAAATTTCGTATGCAACATTTATATAAAAGTCGTGCTGCCGTCCAAATTCGGAGTGCCGATTGGCACTACGGCCGCCAGGAATAAAATTGATATTCGCCGCCGCTGAAGAATTTTTCATTGGCGCAGACCTCCAACTTTTTACTTTAAACAATTCCGTAATAATAATTAATAAATGCAGTACATAATTTTATTTTTTCTAAAATTGCAAGAGTAAATAAAAAAAAAGAATCAAATAGTGTAATTCGGTTTCGCTTTCGATTTGCCGGGGTCTTTTCAGTGTAAGTCGACCATGGTCCTCGTTTTGCGGCAAGAAAAACTAAAAATCTCTCAGTAATAGAAGTATTTGTTGAATCAGCGCTAATTTGAACGACTCTCTGAAAACCGTCACGTACGCTTCTCTTTGGAAGGCTAAGTATCTGCAGGGCGTGTTCGTTAAATCACAGGGTGTGCGTTTTGTTTTACTTATTTTTTAACACGAAAAAATTGTGGCAGTTTTTCTACAGTAAAACTATACTAATATCTTGGTCGAATGTCGACGCCACCGAATTTGCTAGGACGAGTGAAGAATAAAAGGGATAGAGCAACAGCCCAAAGGTGCCTGTGAACAGCCGAGTTCGTTAACTACCAGTTGTTGCTTTAAGTAGAAACAAGATAGGGGGAAAAAATGCTTAAAATCTATATCTTTATAATGAGATAGATGAAATCAAAACTAGTATACTTGTAGAGACTTTTAAGTAAGCAATGGCACCGCACGTCTGGTAGGAAGGAAAGCATTGGGGTGAAGCTTTTCATGGCAGCATGCTTCTCGAAGAGGTAGCTTCGAGACCGCTTAGAGCCTGATTTATTTCCACTATAGCATGAAGAATATAATAGAAGTGATCATTACAAAAAGGGGGGGGGGAGCAGTAGCTGTGTTGGGATGGAGGGTTTGAGACACATGATGGCTGATATATCCGTGAACATGAACATGGAAGAATATAACAGAAGTGATCATATTACATACTGTAAAAGGGGAAGGGAGGAAGCGTATTAGCGGTGGAGTGGGTGATGTGAGTCATAGGATGCGCTGATTGAGCGAGCGAAGCGAATGAAAATCAGCGCCTATAAGCCAGTGTGCACAAAAATGTAAAAAATTTAGTTCGTTTAAACATGGGCGTACACGTGAGCAACCATATACCGTATCAGTGTTACAGACCGTTCATCCAACACCTACGTTCCATTATTGAAAGTGGCTTCAGCTAGTATAACTATATTGAAAGTGGGTCGTGGAATCGGGGTTCTCTCACAACAAATATGTGCAGTTTACTCACACAATAACTGAATGACTTTTGTCTAGTTGAAATTTTAAGAAATGCTAGGAAACTTATTTCCTCAAAACACGAAACTAACTGATTCAATTGATTAACTTATTTCATTTTCCCCCCCTTTGTGATTTTGCAGCAATGAATTCGTCCCTACTTGGTTTATTCTTCGTCGTGGGAATGCTTGTTATAATAATGGCTTTTTGTGGTGTGGATGCGGGTAAGTAATTATTCCTATTCATTCTCATTAATTAGGTCTTGTCAATATCAGATGTTTGCTATCATTTCGGCGGGATGCCTGGCAGACTATTTCTTCCCGAGTTTACCAACCGGTCACTTCAACGACTTTTGCACATTTTATACCGAGATTTTATACCGAGTATCCTTCCGTGGACCAGTCTGTTTGTGAATATTGTCAGTTAAGTTTGTAGTAATTCTTCCAAGGCTTCAAGTTCACAAACACAAGGAATTTAACAGACAATTTTGGGCAGCTTTCAAACTCTCCTCTTGCCCAAGAAAGGAAACAAAGTTCGCTTTCTCGGTTTCCTAGTCGTAAGTCGCTATCGGACTCCCGGGGCGAGGTGCTGTCTGTGTAATGCTGAAGGTGTGTCCATGTTGAAGTTTGCAAGTTTGCTTGCATTTGATAGGCGGGCCTCTGGCACCTGACAGTCTGACTGTATGGTGTGTATATTCCACTGATTCCACCTCAAGTTTATAGAAGCGTTGAAGATTACGTTATCGTAGGCTGTGTATCAAACTGTAGTATCTTAATAAGAATAAATAGTTGGCTAATTGTTACGTAAACAACGTAAACAACGCCCTCATTGTAATATTAGAACAATGCTCGGCAAAAACTGGACAGGTTGTCATTTGTAAGTTGCCTACGTTGCCATTGTAGGTAATGACGGCATTCGTTATTTTTGCAATATTAAGTGTGTCAAAATGGCTAAAAAATCGTTGGATGCAATTTGGTGGCACTTGCTTTTTTACTTATAATATTAAATTCGTTGATACATTAAAATACTGCAATCTTATTGGCTTGTTATTTCTTACATTGCAGGAAGTTGCACACGGGAAATGGATACCCGATGTTCTATGCTGTATTGCATGCAACCGTGTTGCGAAAATGGGCAGTGCAGATGCGGCTGCGAAATGTAGGAGTTATTTTGAATAAAAGGTTACTAATGTAGCCTACGTGTTCTCTGATGGATTTATTGTGAATAAAAAATATATGAAAAAAAAATCTTGCCTTATGTCATTATGTAATAACACCACTGCCCTTTAGTCTCTTATTTGTTTCTGTTAGGGAAGTATATAACTTTGAGACCTGGAAATCTGAACTTAGGCGTGATAATTATAGACATCAGGACGAGTGAACCTCTTTTCTTCGCTCCTCTCTTTGATGAATGAGAAGATTTCCGCAACAGAATTCATTAAACCACCGGAAATTCTTTTTTCACTAACAGTGGAGAGATATGGTCCGGGGTTTTCGTTTTCCCTGGGTGAAAAAACCCTGGGGTTGCAAAAAGGTGAGCTATGGTCAGGGGGAAAACGGAAGGGGAGGGAAAAGTCGTGGTGGTCGAACCCCGAAGATTTTGTGCTGAACCCCCGGGGAAGTATAGAGTAGAAACCTCTAGGGAAAATATTCCACCCTCTAATATCCCAGGGGAAAATGATGTAGTCAGTTATGCATCCTAGGGGGTTTTGACCGAAACCCCAGGGGTTCCTTCCCCTCGACTTGCACAAGAGGATATCTCACCACTTTTCACTTTTCAAAATTCCTGGGGATTTTCCCAAAAATCCCAGGGTTCGACCACCTCGGGGTTTTGCTTTCCCATGGGTTAATTTACCCCTTACCATATCTCTCCACCGTAAGTGCTGTATGACTTTTGGAACTTACACGTGAAGTTAGTGATGTCGAGGCAGGTCATGAAACTTGAACCGTTGTACGTTGTAGCTGAAAAATGGTTTTGTGATGTATTTTGTGGCTTTTGGGGAGAATCGAGCACGTTTCGTTTGCTTACCTGAATCCCGTAAATGAGCTCTCCCAACTCTCCCTTATTCTCTTTTTCTTTAATTATGGGTAGTGCGACTCCAACATGTCCATTGGCAGCTCTGGATCCTTGTGGATTTCTAAGGGGAAAATATGGGCCAGCAGTAGGTTCACCCCACCCACCCCATCAAGAAACCATCTTTAAGTTTGTTGAATCACTGATCCTGCTATTCGAACTGAATTTCTTTTGCTTGGTTTTATCTTTCATGCGTTTTTCCGTGACGTAACTTAATTTCGCCTCATAAATACTGGCGATTGAACACTAACGAAGAAGAATCGGTGTTGAGACTGTAAACGCAGCCATGGCGTAGAACTACTTTGAAATTGGGTCTGCTCTGGCGGAAGTGGATAAGGTTGGCGAGGCTTCGCAGCTGGGAAGAAGGCCAGGACTAAGTTATTACAAAGACTGAAGAAAGATGAGCAGCCTGACGCTTTTAGTAAATTTCTAGCAGAAAAATTATGATTTAATTACTTTAAGGTCAGAAATTGTGGAGTTACCTAGTTACAGCCACCACCACCCCCACCCCCACTCGGGGGTGGAGGGAGGGATGCTGTACCTAGGTTATTTCACGATTTCTGATCGTAAAGCATATTTAGGGGGGGGGGTGGGCCTTTGCTTTGCCAGGGCTGTTAATTGGGCGTTTTACGGTACAATAAAAATATCAAATCTCGTAAAAAAAATGTATGTATTTTTAAGCAGAAGAAGGGGGAGCGACCGCACCACCATCTCCACCATGCTAAATCCACCCCAGATCTCAAACACCGGAAGTCCCCAGCTAGGGCCCTTACCTCGGTCACCCCTGGCATTTTGGGGAAGGGAAGCTCCCTGTGCTGCCTAGCTTCTGGGGATTTTCGATTGGAATTACGTAGAAAAATTGGCCTTCTCGCCTTCTGGCACCACGGCTTTAGCGGGCAGCGCGTCAAACCTCCATGTTGGACATACGGAGCAATAGGTGACATTTGAAGTAAGTTTCAATGGTGGAGTCCTGTGGGAGTGGGAAACACTCAGTGCAGGAGCAAGAAGGGGCAAAGGGGGAGGACGCCCCAGGCACCGAAAGGGGAAAGGGCACCGGAAATGCTGACCCCCTCCCCTCCCACCTCAAAAAATTTTTTTTTAAAATTGAACTTTAATAAATGCTTTAATAAATTGATTTGTGAGTTGCAGCAGTAGTTTATGAAAGAGGTACCCTCTGACTGGCGAGAAAACTCATAAGAACATGAATTTAGTAACAAATATTTGGGACATATTCACAATAAAAATGCCAAAACATTTAAAAAAATGTGGGAGCTACCACAAATTGTGGACATCACACGGTTAAAAAGTACACAATTTGTGGCAGCTCTCATCTTTTTTAATGTTTTAAAATTTTTATTGTGAAAAAAAAAACCAAATTCCGGGCCAAAAATTAAATTTATTGTTACCAAATTCATGTTTTTGTTAGTTTTTTTTTGTCAGTGAGAGGATACCTCTATCATAAACTAAATACAGTTGTAATCCTTCAAAATAATGTAGACATTAATATTTTAGTCTCACGCCTACCTACCTCACCACTTCATGTCAAATTCGTGTTTCTAGTAGCCCTTCGGAAACACAGATTTCCTGTGGATTTTTGCATTCTTCCTCGAAGGATGCTTCTCCCTGGAGGTTTTAAAGTTGTCTCGAGCTGGCCAGCTGCGTAACCCGGTCTGCACATGTGCGTGCGCAGCCCCTCTATGACAGCATTCAGGCGTGGCCGGCCTGCCATCTTTTTTTCCTCCAGCGTGACCGTGAACGGTCGCTCTTTGCTTCTCTCCTCGGCTTCGCCAGCTGCGCCATCTTCGCCCACTGCGTCCTCTTCGCCCTCAGCTCATACGTCCTCGCCATGGCAAGATCAAGGGCGTCTTCCAAGCACCCATCGCCCAAGGCAACGGCACCATCTCCCACAAGCCCTCCACCTTCCGATCCAAACATCGTGTTCTGATAATGGACATTTTTTATGGCTTTATCCATGAGAGCATGGACTTGCTTTGAAGAAAGCGGAATGTCGTGGAGAGAAGTCCGGGGGTGGAGCGACAATGCAGAAGATAGATCCAGTGGAATGTCGGCCACCGAGGCGTGCAAATGGGCTGACGCGGATTTGGAGGAAGCGCTGTGTGTCCTTGCATGGCGAGAAGTGGACCTTGATGGTTGGCCGCAAGGAAGTGGTGAGATGGGCGGGGATAGTGGCGGTGGCAAAGACCTGAGGTCCGGGGATGAGGGAGGCGAAGGCGAAGGTGAACCCCTTGTATTAGAACAGGAACCTTCCCCACCACGTCCGCGCCACGAAAACTGGTTCTTTCAGCCATTTGGAGATAAGTATGGTAACCGCAGGCACTTTGAGTCCTACAAAGAGAATGAATTCCTCACTCTGAAGCAAAGATGGACTTCGCCTCCTTCCTCTTCATCGTCAATAAAATCGAAGTCCCCTCCGCCGCCATCAGGGGCAACGACAAATTACTTCCCTCGGCGTACGAGCCGCTTCGCAAGCAGACGTTAATCATACAGCAATCAACGCCCTGTGCGAAAAATTATCAACAGAATCAAGTCGGACTGAAGCAAACCGCCTTGCTGATCTCATTAACCAACTTTTCAAGAAAGCTTCCTTTGCAACGTTCCACTTCTTCATTTGGTTCACTACAGCCTTTCTCAATTCAACATTCCTTCAACGAGAAGCGGCTCGAAACACATCGTCCAGACTGAACGATTCCACCCGCCACATTTTAGAAAACCTTCCAATCCATGAGTCACACTCGTTGTTCAACGGCCTCATCCCGATATTCGCTCCTCATCTAGACGTCCCACGGAAACCGAAAGAAGTAAAAAACAAACCGATGAAGTACTTCTTCAAAAACCAGCAGTCCACCTTCCCATACAAGCAACAAGAGGACAACTCGAACTTCAACGGGAACCCCAAGTCTTATTACAACCGTAATGAACCAAAGTACAAACATTACCAGGACAACCGGCCCTTTCGGGGAAGATCCACCAACCGTGGCATAGAAGGTATATCCTACTGCAGTCCTCCATCCGACCAACGTATCCGTCACTCCTCCCCAGGAGCACGAAGCAAAGCCTACAACAACCAATGTATGCCCACTTCGCTTGCAGTCGGCGGCCACCTACGTTTTTTTCCTTCCGGCCTGGAAACGTATAACCTCCGACCCACTCGTTCTATCAATCATCTCTCAAGGCTTCCGACCAACCTCTGCCTCCAAACCACCACTCATTTCTTCCCCAACTTGGGACATGGGCCCACAAACATCTGTAGCCCTCAAGGGTGAAGTAAAAAGCCTCCTCTCTAAGCACGCATCTCTAAGCACGCAATCAGAAATAGCCCAAACCCTCTTCGCCCAGGATTCTACAGCGTCATCTTCCTGCGGCCGAAGAAATCCGGTGGCGAACGCCTCATCTTCAACCTAAAGCCTCTAAACCGACTAATAAACAACGACCACTTCAAAATGAAAACTCTAGACTCCATTCGGCAAACACTCCACCAAAACGACTGGACCATTTCTCTGGACCTAATAGATGCTTACCTTCATATCCCACTCCATCAGTCAGTTTTACATCTTTTCCGACTCATGTACGACGGCGAAGTGTACGAATTCCAATGCCTGCCATCCAACATAAACCAAGAACGTTTTTCCGAGCCAAAACCCGAAAACCCTGCAAACCCTGCAAGCCAGTCGTCATCCTTGCACTCAAAAGCATCATCAGTGACGAACCCGAAAGACTACTCTGTCCAGTAGGTGCTCTTCGCTACTACATCAAAAGGACAGAAAACCTGGAATTCCGCATAAGACGAAATCAACTCTTCCTCCCTTTTGCAACTTCATTCGGCGTGACATCGGCATCGATGGTCCCCTCATGGATTAAAACCATCATCAACAGCGCCTATGAGGACATCTGCAACGACCACCCTGACATCAACATAAGGGCACTGGCACATGAGCTGAGGGCGATATCCGCATCCTGGGCCTTCCATCACAATCACAAACAGCATGGAAGCCGCCTCATGGAGAAGTCACTCCGTCTTCACAAGACACTATTTCAGGGATATGACAAAGCAAGAGAATAGATTACACCGTCTGGGAGTCATCGTCGCTGCCAGAGATGTCTTCCAACCCCCTTAAGCACTGAAAACATCCGATGTCTTGAATCAGATGTCTTGAGCAGATATCCTGAATCAGAAGCAAGGCTCACCATTAAACAAACGGCCCTTTTTAGGGCCACCACATTTTACGAAAGAGATCCAAAATTTCTGTTAAGTTTTCAATACAGTGCAAAAATCTCTGATTTTTGGTAGGGAGCCAGCTCGTAACCATAGGAAACCTGCCAGGTGGAATTTAAATTCAACGTACGCATGCGGCATTTATGATTATGAACTCCATTTTCAATGAGTTACAGTTTGTTAATTGGAGATCTGACCGAGCTAAAGTGTGATTTATTGTTTGTCAGAAAAAACTATTAACTGCTAACACGCACTTTCTTCATTGTCCTCCCTTTTCCCAGTTAATTGGTAATCCTACATTGCAGCCACAAAGGATGAAGGCGATCCAATTTCGTATGTACGTACCTCTCTCCCCAGCAGCACTTTCTCTTCGGCAGAACTCTCTTCCTGGCAATTGTGGCTGATCAGGGTAAGTTACGCAGAATGCTGTAGGAGTGGCTCCCACTAGTAATGCTGCTGTTACCCATGAAAGTTAGCACTCTCCCTTTACTCCCCCTTGTAAGAAATCGTTGACCTCTGCAAACACGCACTGCAATCAGTTCTCGTTTACTAGCACATTTACCCCTTTCCAGCAAATCCAAAAAATGAGGTAACGATTTCAAAAATTTTATCTTTCCTCTTCAGCCTGTTAATAAAAAAAAACTCAATAAAGAAAACATGTTAAAATTACTACCGTAAACATTAACGGTGGGGATACCCAGTTGAGATCTAAACTAGCCCCGGAGTAGCTTAACCCTGGATATAACTAACCCTCACCTGGAAGTTAGTGGACTCGAGAAAACAATTGGTGATATCCATATTGGACTAAGTTGGGGTTTTGTTAGCTCTTTACTCCTTACACCTCGACCTTCAGGCTAAATTAGCGTTGTTAAAATGTTGTTAAAGCTCAGGAATAACGCTAATACTAGATGGATACCACCGCTTTTTACATCTCTGGGCTAACCACTCAGTATTAAGTTAACCCTCGACCTTCAGGCTAAATTTTGCTTAGCCCTCAACTTATTTCGTGATGGATATCACCATTTTCCTTTATTACCGAGCTTAACCCAAGGATTAAGTTTAAACCTCAACTGGATATCCCCACCGTAAGATTGTTTGGCTTGATTTGTAGACTAGAAAGGGTATCGATTTTGACTTGGCTTTTGTAGACTCAAGATAAAGAGTAAACTCTTTGAAAACGTTATCCAAGTTTCTAGCTGGAAAGGGCTCTTTACTTTAGATTTTTACAGGTCTGCTCTGCAACATTAGAACACCGCACAACCTTTGGCTTGCTCGCTGCTTGGTAAGCCTTGTGGGACAAACAAGACGGCAATAAGTTGTAGGCTATTAAAGGCAGTCTCCAGGAATGGCACTTGGCTTGTCGCCGCAGTCGCCAGGAAGAAGTAGTGTTAGCCAGTTTGCCTATTGGTCATGCCAACCTTACTCATGGCTTCCTTTGGACGGGGGGGGGGGGGGGGGGG
>JAHWFP010233891.1:13918-40619 GCA_023313725.1 Lithobius niger | reverse complement strand
CATAAATTACTTGTATAATGTTGCAGTTTATAATCTTGAACTGTTATGCAGGATGCTAACTTTTTTCTGACGATGATATCTTTACCTGGTTTCCTGACTTATCTTCCTCTGGTCTTGGCACCTTCAAAGACTTCAAAGCCAAATCAAACTTAAAACTGATGCTGTTCCAAAATATCGTAAGGGTAGACCTGTTGCCCTAGCTGTGAGAATCAAGATTGAGGATGAAATCAACCGACTAGTATGGGATGGCATTCTTAAACCAGTTGATTGCTGTGCTTGGGCAACTCCACTGTTTTGGTGTTCAAACCTTAAGAGGACGTTAGAATAATGACGGATTCCTTCGGCATAGTAAATCCACAGCCAGAAAAGAAGTACCATCTCGAGCCTAGGGCAGAAGATATGTTCAGTCAGCTTGCCGGTTGTGATGCCTTTTCAATTATCGGCCTCGCATATACATTCCTGCAGATAGAGGTCAACGAGGCATCAAAGGCACCCGAAATAAAAGCCTCTTCATACCTATTTCTGTGGCAAAGGGTCACTTTAGGATTGGCTAGCGCTCCGTTTATTTTCCAAAAGTAGCCTCTGTGTGATGCTCACATAAAAGAATGCTAGCTCACCAGAAACCCCGAACATACGTGCATGGGTTTATAATGACCAAAGAGTGTACAATGGGATGATACCTCACCCATGTGCTTTATCATTCCAGTCTGCTAGCTCCTTTCCAAGATCCAGAATATCTGAAAACAACCTTAGAGACATCATTGCACCATTTCATCAATATTTGGAGTAGGGAACGAAAATGGCTTGCTAATTGTATTCACTTCATCATAAGCCGTTATGAATATGGATGTGCACCACTCTTTTCAGGCAGTAAAACAGATGAAGCACTCCAGCCAGAACAGCTGGTGGACGATGACTTTGAGTTCTACCATCCATTCAATGTGTTACCTCATCTGCTGTTCTTTAAACACTGAATATGGTTTCAATGCAACTGGTGGATGGTCACCAACATCGATGTCAAAAACAGGACTGATTAAGCTAAATTTAGACCTAATACGTACCTAATTTTCAACAGAACTTGATATAGCTGTTTCTTTTGATCGTCATCATGTACGTCACTCTTGTTAACCTTGTTAATAATATTCTGTTCCTGAGCTGAACCTGTCTGATTACATGAGCGAAGCCGTAGCTTGCATGTTGAAAATGTCATCTATTCCTAGGTTATGGTGGAGTTTGTAAATATATGTGCTTTTTCTTTCGCCGGTAAAAAGTGTTACCATTATAACGTGGTTGTAGGCCCAAAGATTCGTGGGAGCCTGGCCCAAAATAATAGGTTGGATTGTACTCTCCATTAATATTAACCGAAAGGTGTGAGTTCAGTTTGCAGTTTTAAAACTGGCTGAAATAAAACTTGGATCGCAATGTAAATTATATCAGCAGCACGAACTCGATACAAAAAAAAAATACAGATGCAAACCTATTTATATGCACATATGGTGTCATTGTGTCAATTTTGTCATGTTTTAGTGAATTAATAATGTTAATACTTCCACTGTTTATACGTGCATCAGTATTTTCTTTCCAGAAAAGAAAAGAAATTCTTTCCAGTATTTTCTTTTCATACAAAGTAAGCCCAAGGGGCCAGCTTTGGTTTTTTATGATCACCTTAAGTAATTTGGGTAAGAACGGGTCAGGTAGGTAAAGAAGAAACGCCGTCACCAGAATACTGGACTTATACTGGACAGCTCTCAAGTTTTTTTTGGTCTAAACTTGGCAGATTTTGAATCCCATTCACATGCTAATTTTGTGCCACAGTATTCCTAAAAGCCGGTACGTTGACATGGGAATAAAGACAGCAATTTCATGTATCATGTGTGGAATTTTTAAAATTTGAACTGTAATAGTATAAAGCCCCTGAAAATGATTAAAACCATTATTGCCAAGTGAAAGTGTTTCCATTATAGCCATTTCCACCATTAGAAGCATTACATATTGAATTACTCTATAGTGCAACTTACTCTAAGGTCAAAATCTAGCAGTCCACCCAACTAAACAACAACAATTTCAAGTGTATTTTGCTTTAAACTGGGGAGCAAAAGCTAGTATCTTATCGTGCACAAATTTTTTTGTGTGCAGATATGCCGTAGTTTTAACTTTAGTCCAAACTGTTTTCTGATTCCTATTATTGTCATTAACTAAATAGCGGTTTGTCATAAGAAAAATCGTATGAAACCATACGATATGAACTAACATGTCACAGGCTCTATTTTCATAAGCAAGTTTTTTAATTAGAGGCTGACTTTGTTGCAAATTTGTTACATCATGGTTATACTTACATGGAAATGTAAATTGTAAGCATCTTCCTTCAAACATGTCGTAATGCTTTTGTGAATAATTTACATACTAGAAAGAAAGTTAATTATTAACATTGCTAACTTTGATCTAATAGGTCACAGTTACAACACGACATTGGACAACATGGCTTTCAAGGAATTTTGCACATGAAGACGTATGAGTATGTAAATAGGCATAAGAGTGTCCACACCCAAATAAATTGGAGCAACAGTGCATTTTTATGGTTACCATGGATAATTTATGCTGACGATTTTGTTCGGCGAGACGAATAATGATTTCACTTTGTTCCACCTCTAGGTCTCGAGAAATTAAATCAGTCCTGTAGAGTGAAACGAAATCTCCAGCATAAATTATTCTGCATAACCAGCAAAAACAATGCTTTCGCATTTAACACTACCTTACGACCAAACAAAATTAATATTTCTTTCATTATTTCATAATTTTATTTATTGTAATGAAGTATGTGTGCCATATGTTCTTGCTAAACAGTTATTTTCTTATTCCCATTGAGCAATTTCATGATTAAGGAGAACTTGACTTATGTTATACCATTAATTGGACAGTAACTAGGGATCAAGTTCAGCTTAAACTAGCCAACGTTTGCTTTGCTCACTCTGTTTTCGATCGATGCTTAATATAGTTAATTTGATTTCTTTAGTTTGCCTGCTCGAACTTTGACGTTATGAACAGATTCACAGCAGTTTTTCGCTTATTTGAGGGTAAAAATACTTCAAAATACCAGGGGCACCTGGTTGATTTTGATTTCTATTGCCTTCATGAAAATATACATTACATATTTTTTAGCATTCTTCTTCTCCCAATGCTTTGTACTAGAGATAAAAGACTTGGTGCACTGCCAGCGTTGCTACCTTCTGCATCTGTTCTGCGCTGCCTTTTTAGTATATAAGCCTAGTCGACAGCCGTTGATTCATCTTTTGTTCCCAATTATAGTGCCAGTGGCGACATACAGGTGAAGATGGTGGGAATGAGGTTACGTATATTTTCATATAGGTAATAGAAACCAAAATCAAACAGGTGCCCCTGATATTTTAAAGCTTCTATGTGCCATGAAAATATACATTACCTAATTTTTAGCATTCCACAGACCTTGTTAATGGCTGTGGGTGCCACGTAACGGAGCCCCCGTAGGTAACACGCTGGAACCCCAGAAAGAGTAAACTTCGCAATGATCACAGGACAAAATATAGGAGGAACAGGACCTAATTGCTTAAGGGGTTAGAGTAGCCGTCTAGTGGCCATGAAGGGACCAAGACAGTACAATCTGTTGGCGTGTGCAGTCATATCATGCAGATAGTGAAAGGTGAACACCATTGGGTCCCTCCAAGGAGCAGCTTCCATAATAAATGTGAAGGGTAAGCTGCTATGATGTGCCCAATTTGTGGAAATGGCATGAAGCTTGTGAGCGGTGATATGGATGCCTTGTTCGGAGTAGTTGATATCATCTGCATTGCATGCGTGGAGGTTGACAGTCTTGATCCAAGTGGCAACCTAGCATTCTAGCTGACATTCTAGTGGCATTCTAGTGGCATTCTAGCCGATGTTTCACCATAAGTTGAGGAGAAAGGGAGGAAAAGTTGAATCCGCCCTCGACGATTCGGTTTGGATGCCTTTAGATAAAATTTTAGGGCTTGAACCGGGCAGAGTGCTCGATCAGGCTCGTCACCGAGAATGTTGGAGAGCGGTGGGATGATGAAGGGCCGGGAACGTTCAGAGGGCTTCTGAGTTTTTGGCTTGAAAGGATGACGGAGGGGTCAGGTTTATTCCAGAGTGATCATGGAGAATAAAGCAATCGTCTGTTGTGGCTGATAGTGCTTGAATCTCGCTGCAGCGGAGTCAACTGGCAAGGGTAATGAGGAAGATGGTTTTACGGGTGAGATGGCTCAATTCGCAGGATGCCAATGGTTCGTAGGGGGCCGAGAGAATTGAGATGAGAACAATGGATAAATTCCAGTCTGAAAAGAGGCGACGAACCATGGGTCGTTCTATGTCAAAGGATTTCACAAGAGCGGCAAATTGTCCAGAAGGGAGGTGTGGCCGGTGGCTGCACAGAACAATGCAAAAGGCTGAAGAATAGACTAGGATGGTGGAACCACGAGACCTTCACGAAAAAGATCATTTAGGAATCACAAGACATCGGGAACAGTGGGACGGACTGGACTAATCTGTTGTGGGAGACACCAACAAAACCAGCGTCACCAATGGCTATTGTTGAGATTGTTGGTTGACGCCCTGACGGTTTTGGAGGCAATGCGGGAGTCCTGTTCCGTCCAAATTCCTGTTGCTTTGAGTAATCGGACGATAGAAGCCACCCGTGTAAATGTAGGAACCGGGAGTGGTTATGGAGCACTGTTCCCCTCTGCTGAGAGAGGAAGGGAGGGATTGTCCGGAAGGCACCATGGGGAGTGCACTAGAAGGTGTAGCAATAACGAGAACCACTTTGCCGACGGCCAATTCGGTGCCAAGACGATGAACAGGCCTGGGAATTCGGAGATTTTGTGTTGTACCCAGGTCAGTAGCCTCAGACGGAGAACAGCTAACCAAAGAGATGACTCCAATCTAAGGCGAGGGCATCCACCACCCACGCTGTGTTGTCTGGGACTGGACTTACGAACTGGAGAAGTCTGGCATTGAACCTCGTGGTGAACAAGTCCACCATAGAACGATCACAGAGCAGAAAGAGGGATTCACAACAAATGCTTTTAGTGACCATTCTCCTGATGGTGCGGATCATTGAGACAGGGAGTCCACAATGACGTTGCAGCTGCCAGGGATGTGCAGGGATATGAGGACCGTTCGAAGAGACCGGCAGAGTTCAAAAATGACCGATGTTACTTGATGGAGAGTGCGTGACCGAGTGCCTCTACCTTTCTAGAGGTAGGCCACCATAGTCGTATTGTGTATGTGGACTTAAACAACCTTGTTGGAGACCGTGTGTTGAAATAATTGGAGCCGAAGGAGGACTGTTCGCAGTTCCAGGATGTTGATGTGGTCAGTAGTCCCTGGTGGCCGGGTTCCCATGGTTACATGGTTGACGATGTGAGCATCTCACCCTTGCGAAGAGACGTCTGTGAATAGGTGGAGCTGAAGGGATGGTTTGTGGAGAGGGACTGTTGCCATAAGGTGAACGATGGCCACCCACCATAGGAGAGTGCTGGAAGGAAAAGTGGTAGCAGTTTCCGAAGAAGAGGCACGTTTGGAGCCCAAGGTAAGGAAGTCCATTCGTCGATGCGAAAATGATGCAGCGGCCGAACCGTCCATCCAGGGACGAGCAGGGTTAGATAGTCCAGAGAACCAATGCGGGAGTTAATAGATCGTGAAAAGTGTAAGAAGGTTGTCGTAAGAATTCGCGAATCTTCATTTGGGCGAAGTCGGATCCGAAGTTATAGCTTCCCATTCTGGAAGGCAGAACCACTGGCTAGGGTGGGAGTAGATGTCAATGGTTGGATTTGAAGTGATGCCGAGGACCGGGGTAGCAGTCGACTGTGTTGGTCCAGAGTTGCGTGGCGGTTATAGGGACGTCCGTGCTCGCACCCCATAGCCTTGTTAGCCGGTCTTGCCGTGATGAAGAAGGGTGGTGGTCGTCCGAACGAACTGTGCGCCGTGAAATACTAACATCTGGCTTCCCCTGTGGTCATTGTCCTGGTAGGTGGGAAGAATTGCCGTACTTCGGGCAAGACTTCGGCTCTCGCGTGATATCGAGATGCGGTGCCAACTTGGGGATAAGCCCACGGAACAGGGTGTCTGATTCGTGTAAAGGCTGGTTGCGGAGGATATGAATGATGGAATCGTGAAGATTGGGAGCCGTGTTGAGTACTACATCGTGTAGTAACAATGTAGAGTTAACTAGGGCTCAAGTGAACCAGTTCAGAGGGTGGTAGGTTAGGGTAGGTTGCAAAGCAGGCTTTATAAAAAATTTGGCTAATAAGTGAGGCAAGTTCACATGTATGCTCGGGTGAAGGGTCCATAGAGAGTTTCTCACATAGGGCATTGGCTGCTGTATTTAACAAATCGGCCTAGGATGTTGCACGGAGACCAAAACAGAGGAGATGATTGTTGTCACGGAGAACCGAGGCAAGAACAGAGGAAGCACCGAAGTCCATCTTCAAGTCGGCCGTCAGAAATTCCGACTGAGGTAGGTGTCAAAGATGCGTGGGCTGGCAGTCCCGTCTCCCGATGGACAGAAGAACGAGGTCTCATGGCCGGGCCGGGGATGTGGAGGATCTGTATCCAGTTCAAGGGGCAAACCGTAGTCCGGTAGAGCACCGCCTGTGTGAAGGAGGGTCGTTAAAAAAGTGGTTGGTTGACCAAGAACCGGTTGCTAACAAGGGAACTGGTCATGGAGACCTAAAACAAAACCCATTGAGAGGCCACAGTTCTTGCATGCGCCAACGATGTCCGGGTATGGTTTATAAAGAAAACAATCCTGGATGTTATTCTCATCAGTCTTCAAGATTTCTGGCAGGGAAATTTCAGACGGGTCCGGGTTACCCGTGAAAGGAGGCTCAAGGTTAGCATGACGAGAAGGTGGATCCCATGAAGTTATTGATCATTCAGGAATACTGGTCACCAAGGCGGAGTCGTCTGAGTTGACTGGTCGGGGATGTGCTGGTCGAGGAGGGTAGATTGGCTGAAATGTTGACCGAGAGGCTTGTGATGGACCGGCATCATCGGAGAGTAACCAGGTTTTCTCTAATGGTGGAAGCAACCCAGCCATCCGTTAACGTGAAGGGACCAGGAGGTTGTTTACGCTGGAATGTACAGAGAGCCGAATCCATTAATTCGTGGACTTGTACCTTGGATAAGGAATCGTCATAGGGAGAAGGAACGTGGGACCCTGAACCAGTGGAAACCCGAGAAAAATGGAAAGATAGGTTCGTGGGTTCCTCTGTAGGGTACTGAAGCACTCGTTTAGCTGCCGATCAGTGTGCTTTAACCTCGAACTTCAGGGGGGTGTACCTTTTTTAGCTGACAACAGTTTCTTTTGTAGGCCGGGCAGGAGACCAGTATGGTTGACCAGACGGGATAGGAGACGTAGTCAGTGTTTCTTGCATTGGACTGGCAGATGTAAGAGAAAACAAAGGTGATGGTTTAAAGATGGGAACCGTACAACAGAGTGTACTGTTTCCCGTAGACCATGGGCAAGCCACTGATAGTATAGAGAATTCCAGTAAGGGGGATCCACTGGTAAAATTTCGATGGATGGTGACGGAGTAGTAGGCTGGTCCACCGTACCCCGGGGTGTACCTTTCGCCCATGGCATGTCGAAGGGAACCGTCGAATATCGAATAGCAGCACAGAGCACATCCGATGTCGTTGGAACCTAGAGAAGAAAAGGTGAAGCAACGGCCATTGACTCGGCTTATATACTAAGGAGGCTGCACAGAACTGATGCACAGTAGGTAGCAATGCTGGCAGCGCTCCAAGTCTTTCATCTCTAGTACGAAGCATTTAGAGAAGGAGAATGCTAAAAATTAGGTAATGTATATTTTCACGGCAAATAGAACTCAAGTTACAGCAATGAAAATAGGCCCTCGAATAATTATTTAATTACCTTTCACTTAGTCCTACTGTAATCTTTGTAGGTACCTTAGTAGAAGAGGAGTAGCATTACATGCATGCATGCACACACAACGGATGTTATTAATGATATAGATACCACTAAGGGTGTAGGGTTGCTAATTTTTAGATATAGTGCATTCATTAAATATTGGCATGAGTCCATGAAAAGTTCCGTATTTTCATAGACTCATGGTATTACTTCATATACAGATGACATCTTTCTCATCTCGATACATAAAAAAACAGGAAATAATGATAAAAACCTTCAAAAAGACTTTGACCTCACAAATAAATACCTGCTACATCAATTTTTATACTGTTTTCACACCCATTTAAATAGCTGAGGAAAGTACCCAAAACTTTCACCTGATACTAGCATTATGCAATTTTTTTTCACGAATATCAAAGGCTCTTTTCAGGTCAATGGTAATTGCACTGGTATGTTTACTGTTGTTAGCGCAGTGTGGATTTTATGGTTAATATAGCTAAATACATCAGTTGTGCCAATATTTCATTGAAATCCAAATAGACACCAGTTTAGCAATTTGTATTTTGAGAGGAAAGCCAGTAGTTTGCATTCAAAAAAATGTTCAAATTATTTTTTAAGGACCGGAAATAGTGCAGTTTGTCTATAATTACAGAAATGTGTTTCAGCTAACTTTTTTAATATTGGTCTAATAATTTCTTTTTTAGTTTTGAAGGCAACACTTCCATATCGATAAAATCGCCGTAGACACAAGAACTTTTGAGTTTAAATTTATTAATGATCGATAAAATATCATAATAGCTTGGTTTAATAATTTACAGGGTATTATTTTCGATATAATACTTTATTGCACCACTGAATGCAAATGGAGAGCAAGGGTCAGGTTAACTGGCCACTAATAGATCACCAATTTTAACAATACAAAGAAATAGTATCACAAGATACGTCGTCATTATCAATATAAAACACTAAAATATTAAAATCAACATAGTAACAACACCAAAAAGTAGTAAAAAAAACCCCCAACAATTGGGTGAAGTACCTAAACCGAAACTACAGCAATTAATTAGGAATTCGACGATCACACATGTGTGCAAAATTCTGGCCGTTTTAAAAAATCACGCAAACACTGTTTATCAAGTCTACTTCTGAAGATAGTGGCAGACGGTGCTGAGACTAGATCGTCACTCAAAGCATTCCAAGGGGGCACCACTCTAACAGCAAAGAAATGTTTCCTACAGTTCAAGCTAAACCTTGGGAGAACAAGTTTAAGGTGGTGACCACGCGTCTTAGAGTTACCACGAAGCTCAAAAATGGGGAGATCAATACCTAGTTGGTTGTTTAATATTTTATAGGTGAGTACCAAATCAGCCTTAAGTCTGCGCAACTCCAGGGAATCCAATTTAAGATATTTCAACCGTTCAGTGTAGGACATGTTACGTAATCCCGGTATAGCCTTAGTAAAACGTCGCTGAACCGATTCCACCCGGTCAATATCCTTCAAAAAACATGGCGACCACACCTGGCTCGCGTATTCAACGATAGGGCGGATGTACACCTTAAAGGCCCAAGTTAAAATGAGCTGATTTCCAGAAGTAAAACACCGGCGGACAATTGCGGCCCGCCGATTAGCATTTACAGATACAAAATTGCAATGAGTTTCTGATTTTAGGTCATGGTTAAACCAGACCCCTAGGTCTTTAGTAGATTCAACAGTTTCAAGCATTGTAGCGCCAATAAAATAGTTGGAGGCTGTGGAGTTTTTACCTACATGGAATCTGATACATTTATCCATAGAGAGCGGCAATTGCCACGTTTCGGCCCACACAGCAACCTCATTAATAGACCTTTGCAAAAGATTCGTGTCTGCAAAAGAGACAGCGATGGAGTGTAGTTTTAAGTCATCGGCATACTTTGCTTGTGCGACATTTGACTTTGCACAATCTAGATCATTTAAAAAAAGAACAAAGAGTAAGGGGCCGAGAACTGATCCCTGAGGAACCCCACTAATGATTTTGGAATCTATAGATCGTTCGTGCTCGACCTGAACGCATTGAGAACGACCCGAAACGAAAGCATTGATCCAGAGTAGTAGTTTTTCAGCAAAGCCCAACTGCTTAAGTTTAAATAACAGCTTCGCGTGCACAACCGATTCAAACGCCTTTTTGAAGTCGAAAAGGATGACATCGGTGTCGGCACCACTGTCCACAGTCTCCGTCCAAACATCAACAACCGACAGCAACTGGTGGACCGCGGACCGCCCTGGTAAAAATCCAAATTGATCATTTTTAACCAGGTCATGTTCGTCCATAAATTGAATCATGTGTTTCCTAATAAGTGATTCCATGACTTTGCATGGCACAGATGTAAGAGAGATGGGTCGGTAGTTTCTTGGGTCCGCAGGGTCTCCTTTCTTAAAGATTGGTATGACAGTTGCTGAGGACCATATTTTCGGTAGTGCACCATTATTAAATGAAAGGTCAAAAATATACTTTAATGGGACAGCAATTTGGCTACCAATCTGTTTGTAGAAAAAAGCCGAGTTGCCTTCTGGACCCGTAGCATGACTTGGTTTCAGATTTTTAATGACAGAAATAATTTCTTCCGTACTGAAGGTTATATTAGAGGCCTCGGATTGCGTATTATCAATGTTATCAGCCGAATACTCAACTGGATTTTGGTGGCTAAAATTGTCATGTATACCATTTTTTGAAAACTCGTGATTCAGATAGTTTGCCTTATCACAACTGTTTACGATAAAATTATTTTCAACACGTAATGGAGGAATTTTTCTTTTAGTTTCAGTTTTTTGCCGGTAGAAACGAAACAAGGCAGATAAATTACCTTGTTCGAGAACTTTTTTTTCACATGACATGTATAGTTCTTTCACGCACCTAGAGTAATCTTTTTTACACTGATTGTATTTCTGTTTATTTTCATTAGTATGATTCCGCTTATAAAGATACCAGAGTTTAAGCTTTTTGGATGAAAGTTTAGATAGTTGTTTAGATTGTGGCTTCTTGGCGACCGATTTAATATTTCTAGACTTGCTACAATGCTCACTGCCATCTGTTAAAAGCTTGAGAAAATGAGCCCAGGTCTGGTCAACTGAAGTAAAGTTTTTCAACTCGTAATCCCAATCAATGTTATTTAAAAATAAACGTAGTTGATCATAGTTAATGATCTTAGTAGAATGGCCCAAGTCCAGTTGTAATTCCTGCTGTATTTTGAAAGTTACAATATTGTGATCACTGAGACCAAGTTCAGGTTCAACATCTACTTCGAAAATTACACGAAGATCGTTAGTCAAAATTATGTCCAGAGTACTTGTACCCCTAGTTGGTTTTGTCACCAGTTGGGTTAGGCCGTTCTTCGAAATTTGGTCTAGAAAACTCGAGTGGACCAAGTCACTAGCAGTTTCGAGCGACCAGTCAACAGTACTCAGATTAAAATCTCCTAATATAATGTTCGAAAAATTTGGGTGTATTTCTGAGTTTATAAAGCTGCACATATTATCAATATGGTCAGCAATCCTTCCATTTGGGATATAACCCAGAATAAAATTTATTCTCGAAGAATGCAGATAGAAGGACATAGCCTCTGCCTCCTTGGAAGTCGCCTTAATAGTGATGTCTATACCACGTCTAAAAACAATGGCAATACCGCCGGCACGGGACCCCCTATCACGCCTAAGAATATCATACGGAAATTGACTAGTAACAAATGCATCAGTAATAGTACCATTAAACCAGGTTTCCGTTACAAAAAGGATATCATACTTATTCGACAATAACAGAACTGGACAATATTATGAACTGGAATGCTTTGCATAGTCCTATTTTTATTTTTGCTTCTAATGGTATTTGTAATTCTCCAATGCTTAATTGTTCTTTTCAGCTTTTTGAGTTCTGGTATGTCCTAGTTTAAAAAAAGTAGAAAATTGATTGGTGATGGTTGACGAGTTGTTTTGTGGAAACACATTTCGAATTGTTTCATTAACACAGGGCCAGATTTAAACTCTTGCCGCCTGTAGGCCCAACCGTACTGCCGCTCTTAAACGCCACCAAAACTTCCCCCCCCCCTCCCCCACACCTTCCACCCCAACCTTAATTTTTATGTTCTATTACGATCACCGAAAAACTGGAAAGGCAGATAACTTATGCTAATTAAAAATAACCTATTTCCGTTGCCCATTAGACTTAAACTTCATAATTGTACTTGAACGAAGAATTAAAGCAAAATATACAAATGGAGGGGTGTCATCTACACTGATCGTTAGTTGGCGTCTAGGAGTCGTTCATTGGCGGTTAACAGCTCAGCATACATCTAAAACCACAGCTAGGGCCCCCACAATGGGGGGGGGGGCAGGTGAAGCAGGCCCGGTCACACAAGGGGCCTGCACAGCCTAATTTTTTTTTTTTTTTGCAATTGCCAGTTTTGATGACAGTGAGTAATAAACTTAATTTATGCGCATTGTGAATTTTTTTTCACTCCCAATAAACAAAAACTCCAATCCAACAGCATCTAGCACGGAGCAGGATCATGTAGTGCAAGCTTGTCAGCTTGTAAGATGGTGTAGCCTTTCTATGATTTCATTTGGGAGATGGGGGGGGAGGGGCACTGTTATAGTTACACCAGGCCCCTGACTTTGATGTGGGGGTCCTGGCCACAGCTGCTACTTTCCTTATTCCAGCTGAAGCCATGGGCGATAAGGACAATTTTGATAATTCGAATCGGAAATTCTTAACATGCCACAATTGACATGAGCACGAAGCATCACAGCCTTCTTTACCCGAAAATGCCAGATGTGGCTGAGGTCAGGTTCGGACCAACGACCTCTTGCACTTGAAACACTCTTGCTAACCATTAATCAGGCACCCCATTACTCAGTTTAATATTAACACGACATTGAGATGACGGAGAAAAAAATGTTGACTAGTTATAATCACTGTAAACAATTCGCTTAAATTTGGAGAAAAAAAAATGCGCCAACCTCCAACACAAAAACACTCTTTGGTAACAAGGACTTATTTATAGCGACTAAATTTTCTGACAGGATGCGAAATTTCGAAAAGTCTCTAGACTGAGCCGCGCTTAGCTTAATTCTGGATTGGCGCCAGCATCTAGTTAAATTTTCGTGAACGCAAAATGCCGGCAAAACTCGCGTGAGCTAATCTAAAGCACGATTGATTTACGCTATCGTGCCGCCCCTCAAAAAGTGCCGCTATAGGCTCGGGCCTCCTGGGCCTACTTAGAAATCCGGCCCTGCATTAACATTCTATTTTTTATTATATTTACTATCAATTTCATTTTTCCTTTTCACTATGTTTGCTCCATTATTTCTTTTTCAAAATAATTTTGATAGAAGCTCTGGTTTGTTTAATTTATTTCCCTGATATTCCCTGAAAACTTCATTTTTTTGATTTTATGACGTGGAATTTACGTAGGAGGTCGAGTTTTTTTTGGGGGGGGGTTTGATAAGTTTGAACACATTCTATTTTATTATTTTTATTAGAAGTGCAGCATTCATCCATTCTGATTTGAACAGTGTAGGCTTATTGTGAATCTCTTTCAGTTTCATATTTTTTTAAACTTTTATTTCATTCGAGTATATTAATTACAGTTTTTTTAAGTTCTTCATAAGTCAGGTTTGGGTCAATAAAATTATTTATATCATCCATATTTTTTTTGTCCATGTTTTCCTGTTCTTTTACAATTCCAGATCCAGTTACAGTTCCAGTTACAAATTTTTGTTTTACCATGGACGAGGTGGATGCAAGATTTCACAATTTCATTATTTCGAAGTTAATAAATTGGGTAAAACACTAAGTCGCTGTACTATTTTCGAATTTCTCTATATCACATTTTTTGGTCTTATCGTGAAGCCCTTCCAAAATATACAGACTAAATTCTTCAAAAGCAAAATATTAGTGTTCTTGTTCTTGGTTTTGAGTCAAGTTTTTCCATAATAATAATGATGGTTGATTCCTTTCAAAAGTAAAGCTCTGATTTGACAAGGTTACCAAATAGTCAATGTTACAAAATAGTCCATCGAAATAGCAATAACATGTGACTTACTATACCTGGTTGTCTTTTGGTGCTGTCACAATCGATACCGGTGAATGATGCCGGTAAGTTCCTTGTTTCATGGGTGTGTGACTGTGTGTGTAGTTTCCGGCATACATGGCTACTAAATATTGCGTGTATGACGTTGTTTTTGGTTTTAAAATACTTGTAGTAAAAATGCTGTAGCTCTCAATTCGTGCATCAAAATTGAAGAGTTTAACAAACAATTGTTACACTGTGAATGTTTTGTTTACACTCACGTCAGAGGCGATGTCAGCTCTGTGGGCCAGATCTGTGAAAATGGGCAATAATTTTATGAGTTTCTCGTCAAAGATGGTTACAGCTTTTAGAGTACACCTCAGACTAGTCGTATAAGTGAATGTACAAGTGAATGAAGATGCATTTCTGTAACGCAATGTCGCAGCTAGTGGCTACAAAATAACCTGAAATTTCAATATGAATTGTTCATCACAAAATAATGAGAATTCAGAACCAACAAGAAACTTCTTTCTTCAAGAGGAATTCTTTATCTTTTTGTTGTGTATTGATGCAGATGTACGCATTTAACCAAACAATGTTGTCAATAACTCTTTCTGAACTCTTCTAAAAATCTATTTGATAAATTGGATTGGTAACTTGCTTTTTGTGCTTAGAGGCGGACTTATGAGCAACAACATCCACTGTTTACCATTTCTTTATAAACTTTATATTATTTTGTAACTATAGGGCAATGTTGTTAACGTGGCAATGGTTCTTTTACCAAAGCACTGACTCACAAAAGAATTAAAAAGTTCGAGGACTTCTGTAACGGAAAGGCAATGCACAACAGCGAATATCAAAGGTATGTTTCAAAGGTATACAGGGTTTCCATTAAATACTGACCTATTTTCAAACATCTGTAAAAAATAACTAGCAATAAAAGCAATCCTAATGTGGTATTGTCTGCTACATCGGAAAGAAAAAATCACCTCACGTATTTATTGAGATTTTACATTATGTATAGCGGATGCTATCTAAGCTGGGTCTCGGGCTCTCGGCGTGATTTTACCATTTTTATGTTAAAATTTGTGACCAAGACAAGCTAGACTTGCCAAAAATTAAAATTTGTGAAGTTTATGCAGTTGCCATTTTTTAGCTCATCAGGGAGTAAACTTATTAACCAATCCCAGCACCACCTGCAAAATAATCTCCTTGATCATACTTTAAGCGTTTCAATTGAGCTACTGGCTGGTTTTTATATTTTCTGCCGATGCTATACCGAATTTAACAATTATTAGGCCGTAAGCACTTCAGTTTAAATAAATCGACGATATGGCCCGCGTCATGCAAGTCCTGCCCACAAAGGCATAAAACAACGATACTTTAAATATTCGGTCACTAAACCCTCAATACATTTAAATCTTTGTTATCTTGAAACAAAAGAATAAATAAAATTAATATTTATGTTAAAAAAATAAAAAGAAACAAAAAAATTTCTCCATACAGGTTAAAAAAAAATATTTCCAGCGGTATATTTTGAATAAAAAGGGTTGTATCATTTCTCCTATGAAAAAGTGGTTAAATGATCAAAATTAGGGCTGTACAGTGTACAGGTAAGCCGTGCTGACAAAGTAAAACTTGCACAAGAAATAAAATATTACATTTATGTACGTAATATTTCATTTAATTTTGAAGTTGGTCTCCTGTCAGTTTCATTGTTTACAGAATAATTATTGACAACGATTTATTTAATGTAAACAATAAAATTTAAATAAATTAATAATATTTTCTAAAATTATTTCTTTGGGGGGAAAAAAGAATAAATAAATTTTACAGCACAGCTTTTTCTTTGAATAAAAATATTTTAAAACTCTCCTAGTAGAAAAAATTTAATTATTTCACTGGAGAACAGAAAAATAAAATATATTCTAAAATTATTCTCTTGTAGAAATGAAGTATAATCAGACAAATTGTAAAACTATTTCCTTGAAGAAAATAAAAAAATAAATCAAGTTCTAAATCATTTTTTTTAAGATAAACAGCCAAATCAATTTGATTCTACTAGTATTGCCCTTAAGAAAAACGGAAAAATCAAATAAATCTAAATACTATTTCCTTAAAAAATTAAATTTAAATTATAAGACATTTCCTTGAATAAAAATGGAAAACTCAAATTCTAATACTACTCTGTAGAATAGAAGCAGAAAATCTAATAAATTATAAAACTATTTCCTTGAAGCCTTGAATAAAGCAATGATTTCCTGTAATAGTTCAATTACGGATAAAATGCACAGCCCCAGCCAAAATCCAAAAAGATTACCGACTTTACAAATCAGTGTTATTAGAGAGAACGAGATATCTTGAACGAAATGGTACACAATGCCACTTTCAATATTGACTGCAGCTGCAGTGAAATCATTATTTTTCACCATTTTGGTGGGTTTAAGCTTGACTTCGTATAAAGTTTTAACACATTCTCGTTGACATTCACATTGCGTATTAAGACCAAAGCTTGCATCTAGAAATACGGATCGTGTTCTTTTAGCTTCATTTGACGAGTTGCAATTCGGTAGTTCAATTGTTTTAGGGATGAACGGCAGTCTGAAAAATAAATTGTAAGATAATCAGAGTACTTCCATTACCGTTAGCCTACACGAAAATTCAGTCTATTATGAGGATCTATTTTGGAGTATGAATAAAGAAAACACAATAGAACAACATCGAAAATCATACCCTAAAAATATCCAAGATTTTATTATTATGGACGTATACTGCATTAAGATGGTGTGACTGGGACACGAATCAACAAACTCCAGATGACAACCCAAGGCCATAATAAACACTTCATGAGCATGCTATTAAAGCTGTGATAGTCGCTGTAGCTGTTATATCTTTTGGCTTATTCTGGACATCATAGCCCTTCAAACGATTATCGGTAGTTTCCAACTTTTATTTGTACGCTTTTCACTCATCTGTAATTATTTTTCGCCTTACTAGACTTCCTTTCCATTCTTAAACTGTAGTAAAGTTTACAATTTAACTGGTGCTTCTATAAGATGTAAGGTTTGGAGAATAGCAAGAATGACACATGGCTGAATAATTCTATAAACTAGCTGTATCCCCAATATGGCTGGTTCCACAATGTGCAAGCAAAGTACTTTACTAAGCACATTGAAATGTAAATGGCTGCCAATTGCCTCTCCCCTGCCACCACGAACCCCACTGCTCCCCCCCCCCTTCCCCTATTATGTGGTCAGATTTCCCCTCCTGCAGCATTTTTACCAGTCAGTGCCTTGTTGTTAGCCTTTACAAAATTTTACTTTTAAGTTCGGGTCTTGAAGAGGCCCTTTGCCCCCAGAGAATGCCGCTGTTAGGCTACAGTTTCAAATATTTCATTTCGACATTTTCAACATGGAATTTATGGAATAATGAATGTACATTACGGCAATGTGTTACTTTCACTGGTTAAAATTGAGTCATCCAAATTACAGTGCTCTTATTAAAAGTATAGGAATGTCCCTTACCTGCAATTCAGTTGTTGTACAAGTTTTCTTTCTAAGCAGGCTCTGGCACAGTTTATTGCACTGCTCTTGTCGGTGCACTTTTTAACTATTTTCTCATCTACAACCTACCACATAAAACAGTAAATTAGATGCTTCGATTGAAATTTCACTGTAACAGCTCCAACTTTGCGCATTATAGTTGTTGTTAACTTGAATTTGTAACAATTCAAAGTAAACATGTAAGAAATCTCTGTTTTCACATATGGTTTAGTATAATTCCATCCTTACAGCAAATAACCATATTTGCCAATCTAGAATGGCTTATAACTTAAACGAGTGAGTAACAATGAACCAAAGCACCTATAGCCCATCACCAACATCGTTTCTTGGCGTGTTAATTACTGTAAAATCTCGTGTTTGCTTTACTAATGTGCATTCAGTGATGTCAGATGTGAGAACGGTAAAGAAGAGCCAGTGGTAATACTTTGTGATCACATCTACAATTTTCATTAACTGTTTTCAAAACTGTTAATAGTTGAAGACGCAAACATCATCACTTGTTTAGCAAGAATAACCATCTTTTGCTTTAGACAAAAAACAGCGTCTGCCTTATTCTTGTTTTGGACTTGCGCCAAAGACGTCAAAGAATGGTGTCATCAATTATGAAATATTGGGTAATCTCGCTCGTCCTCGTCAGTGCCTACTTGACTAACTCTACGAGGCAGCATGGAGTGGATTGTCCGTACAAAGGCTGTTTATTCAACCCCGCCTGTTATCAGCTGTCATCCTTCCATCTGCACAATGTCTTCATCAATGGATAAAGGCACTAACCCATTGATAAACAATGTCCAATTCAATGCCGTATGAAGTTACTCTGACTAATTCAACTCATCAGCCAGCCAGCCGTTAATCCAAAAGGCAATGGCATAGGTATGCATCTGTATTTACTCTTTTGGACGAATTTATAACGTCCAGACAGGACGGATCTGGAAAAAACAAACTTAGTGTTTCACATGAGATGAGACTTGTCTCGGCCTCGTCTCATCTTCCGTTTCAAGATGAGGCCGAAACCAAGACCAATGGGTTTAAATACTAGACGAGACCAAGATCAGTAGTCCAGAGACAAGACAAGACTAAATATACGACCTCTCGTTTGGTCTCAACCGACTTTCACTTATCCCGAATTACTAAGTTATACTATATTCGTCTGCGCTTTCTGAAAATGATATGCTATGGTTAATATCGAGAGAAGAAATGACTGAAAAAAAATTTTGTCTCGTCTCATTTCGTGTAAAACATTAAACATACTTGGAAGAAAGAGACTTGCCAATCCTGAGTCTGCACATAACATTAGCCAATCTTTTGTCATGCTGATGAAGGATAATAAGCTAGGTGGATTGTTAGCTTGGGAAGGATACTGAAAAGCCAGAAATAAATAAAGGGAATTTATTTCCAACAAATAATCTAAGGTACATTGGGTTTAAAGCAAAGTTCTAAATTTATAGGAACGAAAATAAAACCCTCCCATCTCAGAAGGCTGTGCATAAAGAAGTGAGGCTTGAGAGGTGGTACCTCTGGTTTAATGGCCACCCTTGCTAATTAAAGTTCTTTAGTAATGCGTCTCATGGATCTTCTAGATCAATCCAGAATAGGCAAGTCATCATCTGCCCACGGGTAACAGTTGTGAACTGTGTTCAGGATTACTTGCGTTTCTGGCATGCGCAAATAAATTCTATCTTGAGTCATCTGGGTTTAGCATTAAATTATGTTATCTGATGCCTTTCAAGTATCTTAAAATCCGCTTGTTTGGCTTGCAAATATTCAGGGGTCGGTGCAGTTGAGTGTTGTTCAAGGGAATTAACCGCGAATGAAATGTCGGGCCTGTTTCCATTTGCAATGTAGATAAATTGCAGACGAATTCTCTTAAAGGATCTTTTTAATGTTAGGCTGGCAGTTTAATTGTTCTTAAGCTCTTGCTACAACAGGTGTAATTACAGGCGACCACTCGTCCTTGGCAAAACATACAGCAACTTGTCAATGTAATGTGTTTGGCTAAAAGCCATCGCACCAGACTATGTTTGGTAAAACTTTATTCCTTATAGAAAGTACCTGGTCTAAGAGAAGTAACTTCAAAACTTGAGGTCAAAATCTTGCGGGTTAGCACACGCATTTTGGGTGTAGCTGTTATAGCTGCAGTATAATCGACATATATGATCACGATGCAATTTCATAACCTTCGGCAATTACGAAGACACACACATCTGTTTTACAATGGTGCATTCCGTTTTTCGATCATGGAAAAAATGCATGTACCACTGGCGCCTGGATTGATTTAATCCATACAAGCTTCTTATTATATTGCTTTTTCCATTTGACACATGTATATTTTGCTCTTTGTTGACAAGGAAACTTCATATATGTCGAATTTATCTATGTAGTATCGTTTCAGCATATCAGCTGTCACTAAGAGACGCACAGTGGGTAGGCTTGTGACCGGGGAATATGTCTCACAGTATTTATTACCATATTTTTGCCGTAACCCTTTTCCACTAGTCGTTCCTTTTACCATATTCATAATTTAATGTTACTTTTCATAACTCAGCATCTGGACCTTAGAGTGCATCTTAATTTATATCAGGTTCTATGGGAGTAGCAATCAATGTCAAATGTTGATTAGAAATTGTGCTTGAAATAATGTCTTCGAACTCGTTATGTTGAACATCTGCTTCTGAGATCCATCCTAATGAGCTCTGAGGAAATATTTTAGGAACTTATATTGCTGCAATATTACATCAGAGCTAGTTGTCTTGCACGGCTTCACGTCAATCTTGGTGATGACATGTGTACAGTTTTAGGGACTGATGATCTTGATTGATCAGCTCCAGTATCTGAAGTTCCAGGTGGAATAACACATGGGGACCAATGACCTTGGGTGAGTTGACTCCACATATGTTTCGAGTGCATTAATAATCGATTCCAGTAATTCAACAACTTGTTAGGCTTTAATGCCAGGTGCCGAATCCACAACACATCTTCTAGAAAAGTTATGTTGCATCAAATGATTTTGTGATTGTGTATGCCATAAAGACGAACCTTTAATAAAGATTTTATCCTACCATTATACGATCAATACCCGTTGGGTTCATTTTTAATGCAAAACAAACACCCAATTGCTTTAAAGTACTTTACAGAGGGGCTTGTAATCTATATAAAATCACAATTGTCTTGTAATAAAACACTTATTACTAGTATTTGAGGAATGATTTCTTACATAAGCAGCAGTGTTTACCATATCGCCCCTGAAATGTAATAGTAACTTGGCTTCTAATAATGTGCAGTGGATGAGCGATATGATTGATAAATTCAGGTGTTCCACCATCCCATTGGAACTGGACGAGTACGGCAGGAAAAACTTATGTTTAATACCATTCGAACTCACGTACTCTTGCATTCGAGTATATTCATACTCTGTACCATAATTGCTTTAAAAAATCTTTAAATTGCAACTTGTTTGAGCATGTGACATTTCGCAGTAATCCTTGCAGTGACCAATTAAGTAATCTTTACTCTTCATGAAATCAGTTCTTACGTAGGAGGAATAGTCGTGAATGAATGTTGCGAAAAATGTGTTCCGGGCTATTCATGAAAAAGATAATGGTCCAAAAACGTTACAGTAAGTAGCCCTTTGCACTTGTCTGGTTGACTGTTGAGAAAGGCTTACGTTCAGAATTAACTTGCATACAACTGCTACAGGGATTTTTCGTAGGCCTGATTGCCTATTGAGACGAAAAACCCCTAAGAGCTTTACTTTGAGTAAGTTTCTTTAATGTTGACGGAGCACATGTGTAAATTGTTTATACCAAAGAAGCACATTGCTTTCCAATGCACTTTCTATAGTAAAATAATTCCGTGAGTAATACTTGTTTGCAAAATTGTGGGTACTTGACCCAACTTTGAAAAGTTTTTTTTTTTTGGCACAAGATTGAAGTCATTAGTTACTATGCTTGATTTATCAGCTTCAGATGTTGAACGAAGTGTTTTTGCTGTTGAAATAATTTTTTGTTTATTCACAACAATGACATTAGCTAGGTGATAAATTTTAGGTTTGAAGATGATAAATAGGCCACATACGCAATATGCAGAAAAAAACACAGGTGTCAGTTGGTTTATGATACAACGGTAATTTCAATCCCCATGAACCTTGACGTTGAAGAAATCATTCAACTTTAGCTACCCAAAACCTGTAACTAGAACTATAAAACAAATGCATATACTGAATATTTGCAACCATTTTACCAACATCGTCCATTTTTCTTAGTGGATAAAATAAACCTTTAAAACTTTTGCACAATTCCTATTCAAAAACCACTAAAGATTACTTTAAAATATTCCGCTGAATTTTTTCTACTACCATTCCTTTCATTAAATACTGTTCAATATGGTTCTGCAGGATTTCTTAAGTAAATGTTCCACCATTCATACTTTCCTCAGCCAAGTTAAATGTTCCAAGAAGTAGTCTTTTGCAATCTTGGATCCAGTCCGTCATGGTGTTTCCCCGCTGAATCCAGCTGCAAAAATCCTTTAAACTCCATACGAGTAAAGAAAATTTGGAATTTTAAGATTCTAGAATAGCTTGATTTAGAAAAAAAACTAAAGGATAATTATCATGCTATTGTTAATCGCACAAAAACTACCATGGGACTGCAACCCATTGATAGAAGATAATAAACTAGGTGGCTTGTTAGTTTGGGAAAGAAACTGAAAAGCCATAAATAAAAAAATTTTCCCAAAGGAACACCAAAGTTACAATAAATTTAAATTGAAATTCTAAATTGACACGAACGAAAATGGAAGGCAGTGCATGAAGAAGTGAGGCTACAACGGTGGTGTCAATGGTTTTAAAGACTACTGTTGCTAAGTGAACAGTGTCATCTTCTTCCTTATTAACAGGCCTCTAAAATTTTCTAGATTACTCCAAAGTAGGGAAGTTGTTTACTGCCTGTGGATAATGGTTGCATACTTCCTTCCTGAATTGGTTTGACTCGTCATCACATGGCCATGTCTCAATTTTCATTTTAACTATAAAAGTATAAACTGGACATCCCAATGCATGCACGTTTTACCTTATACATTATTTAAACTTTTCGGTAATTCTGAACTTTTAGTGTGGTTTGCTGTGGATAAAACGATAACTTTCCTAAACTCATCCAACAAATTACCCTGCTGATACAACGCAAAAAAATGTTTCTAAACACGCGATGAATTTCCTAATTCCTCAGCGTGACATCACTGCTGATTCACCATCGTCGCATCGAGGGTGTTTTCTGCTGAAGTATACAGAAGCATCAGTGTTGAACCAGCAAAACTTCATTCCCACTAAGGATATTTACACGAAGATAATTAACAAACGGCAGAGATTATCATCACACAAGACGTTCCCAATAAGCTAAAAGCAGGTAACAAGTAATTCGAATTTTAAAATGGACGTATTTATCAAATAATGTACAACTTATAACTGCTTAGCAACACTCTTGATGATGCGAGCCTCATGTGAACATCTTAGTAATTTGTGATGAACGTAAAGGATGGTGATTAACGTCAATCTATATATATAATACGCTTAGGTTGGGCAAGCGAATTCATCATTATGCACTATAATGAAAGAGGGCAAGCGACCGACAATGTCAAACAAACGGGTGTGGCCTGTAACAATCAGTAACAATCGAAATATTGCTTTAATAATGCTACCTCTTAGAGCCGACTTGAAGAGTTTCAGAGTTGGTTTAGTAACAATCACTACATGCACAACCGTTGTTGGGTTTATTGTGGTGATATGAGAACGAAAAAACGGGCAATTGAGCGTCCTCCATTGAAAAAAGACATTTACTTCCATAACAAAACAAATCGGCATGGGTTAAAATGGAGGGGGAGGAGGGATGGGGATATTCAGACCACTCAATAGGGGAGGTCGGGGACGGGGGAGGCGGTGCAGGACGGGAAAGGAGTTACGGGGGGGAGGGGAAGCATGGGGGAAAATTAGACCATACAACTGGGTAGGCCGCAGGGGAGTTCAGAGGAAGAAGCAGGGGGCAGTCGTCACCCTTTTCATTCCATACTGCCTACTACAGTATTTTGCTCAGGTATGCGGCAACCGGCTAGACCGGCATATGTTACGGCGGAGGTACAGCTAGTTTTAATGAAAGCTGCACAATCGGGCAGCTGAGCCATTTGGTTACTGTTGCTCAGTAACTTACAATTTGGGACGGGAAAGGAGTTACGGGGAAGCATGGGGGAAATTAGACCATACAACTGGGTAGGCCGCAAGGGAGTTCGGAGGAGGAAGCAGGGGGCAGTCGTCACCCTTTTCATTCCATACTGCCCACTACAGTATTTCGCTCAGGTATGCGGGAACCGGCTAGACCGGCATACGCCGGGGTACAGCTAGTTTTAATGAAAGCTGCACAATCGGGCAGCTGAGCCATTTGGTTATTGTTGCTCAGTAACTTACCATTTGGTGATAAGTTAAAACGTATTTAAGTTTTGCTGTAGTAGTGTCATCTTACCTTTAATGTAAAACTAATGATGGCTTGATTACCAATTCCCAAAATACTTTTTTGGGAAGGATGCACATCTTCCAGTGGTGGTGTGGTAAATATCTAAGAAAAGAAAATAAATAAGCAATTAAAAGAGAGAATAATTATTAATCTTTAGTATGAAATACATTAGGTGATAGGAAAATTGAGGAATTTGTATAGCTTTGCATAGTCTACGATTAGAACACAGGTGCAAAAAGGGTGCACAGCCACTTGGATAAATTGTCCTAGTTTTAAAAACCATTACGAGACAGAAATACCTTAATGTTGACATGGACATTACCATAGGTGCATTTAGAACCTCTAAAAGCATCTAAAAAAGTTTTGCGAATTATGAATGCTCTATTAACAGCCTAGTTTTCACTGACCCAGTAATTAGTTACAGTTACTGCGTTAAACAAATGGGTAAATTAAACATTAGTGATTCCAACTTGCAGCATTTTTTTAATCAACACAGTGTCGCTTATTGAAATTATAAGGGGATAAATCTAAAGACCGTTTCTGCATTGACCTTTCCACATTAACGTTACATGGGGAGAATAGCAGACGATATGTCGTGCATGCAAATAGTAGGAGGATTGACACAAAACAAGCCCTTTTGAACAGGCTTCTTGTAAATCCCTGCAAATATTACCTTGACTCTCAATATGCTATTAATAGAAGTAACACAGCTTAAATTAACTAAACTGGAGGTGTAAGACATACTTGGGAGCCTGTACTCTAATCATCTACCTACAGCTCAAGGATGAGTGTTATAAAATTGGACAAATGCAACAAGTCTAGCTCTCATTGCTGGTGTTGGGTCGTGTGAATATTTTTAATTACGGCGTATTACCATTGATGAATTATTCTACTCTCTACAATACCTGAAGAAGCGAAGCATTAAAAAGTGATGGCACACCAAAAGGTATTTACAGACTTCAGACGGCACAGTATGCAGACATTATTGTATTTATTGCATATTAATGCACTGAAAAGGACTGTCTGCTTCAGCTATTATCATAAGGCTAGCTTCACTCCAACAGCCAGGTCGCTATTCAATGATCAATGTTCAATTTTGTGATTTCTTTGAATTAATATATATTTGTTTCTTACATTACTCTCACACCTTACTAATGATGTCAATGTCCCTTTCTTTTATTTTTTCATTCTAGATAAGTAGTGAGCATTGGTTCAATTGTCATTTGCTTGTGATCTTCTTAGTTGGTCCTACACTGCACCTTGCCTTGATACATTAGAACTGTTCATAGTAAAAATCTCATGTGCGTCATTATGGATCAAACTTCACTTTAGGGATCGCCCTAAGACATCATGTTAGGTATCATCAAGTAACATGCATTCGCTGTCCTTGGAAAAAAGTTTCTCCTCATAGAGAATAGGCATTACTGTCTGATTCGTTATTTCAACAGATTAGTTCGTACAAACAGAGATAGGTCTCTATTCTTATTGTATGTGTTTATTTCGTACTAATTTTTATTATGTGCACATTTGTTATGTAGTACAATGAAACCTCTACGAGTTGAGATGTCTACAAAACCTGTTATGCAATTTACTAAATATGACTCTCAACCCCTTTGTTTTGTATGCTGATTTTGAATCAATTTTGGCTCTTCTGCATACATGTAAGCCCAACCCCTCCTGTTCCTTTACACGTGAAACACATTTACACATCTCTTGTAAGTACTCCTATCTACTGATAGGATATGATGGTAAGGTACATGCAAAAAGTTTTCATCGGGGTGAGAACTTTTATCCTCCTGTGTGATTATCTCTTGTTAGTTTGGGAATATGTTAATAGATTCAAATGTCTTTGAACACCTATTATACTGAATGATAATTACTACTAGATTGTTTATAATAGACAGGATGTGGTAAATAAATACAGATGTAAATTTATTTACATTGCCTTTTGGATTTAAATATCAGATTCCCTGAGCAGGAACTAAATCCCTGGCTTTAGATATCAAACGCCAAAGTTCTACCTCCGTATCAGCATGGCTTAGCAGTAGAGCCATACCAATAAAAACTTTAGGTCCAAAACGCAACAGAAATAGAAATGCATGCATATTCATTTACTAGATTGTTCAACATCAACACATTGCCTCATTTTTGGAAAACACTTGGTTCCAACTGACATTAATATAAGAGATTACGATCTACTACTGTTAAAGGACGAAGTGTAGCTCGTAATAAGTGTAACTTTTCCTATAAATACAGGACTATATTCTGTATATTCTTTCATAAAATGAAGGTTCATGATGTACATCTCATCACTTTAGCCGTACCATACTTCAGTAAGGAAAATATACATGTACTATCTGAGAACACCGAACATTTTACCTCTTTATGGATTGGTAATACGTTTCAATTTCTAGATTCGTTTTAGTCTTTGCCATCGTCACTAACTACATTGGTCGAGAAAATAAAATGTTTCCCTCTCTTAAATGAAGTACTCCCCTCCTCGTCCCATTGACTCACATGCAAAAGTGAGCATGTAGACAATTTTGATAGATTTAAAGAGTCAATTTATCACCAAGAAGCATTTTATTCCTAACTGAGTGTTGAGGATATCTCTGATGAAGATTACACTTACATTCCTACTGTATGGCACAAAACTGGTTGGACTTCTTTGGGTGATT